>SNQJ01S0013728.1:67029-84407 GCA_010110895.2 Picea sitchensis | reverse complement strand
CAGAGGGGGTACCCCCCCTCTGCACTCCCCCACGTGGAAGAGTGTACATACTTTTGGGGTGTAAATACTTCATGGGGTATAAACATGACTGAAAGTAAAAGACCTCTGAATCAAGAAGATAATCAGGCTCCACAACCAACAATCTCCCACTTGGAGACTGATCTCAACAACTCCATCGTTGTTGTATATGCTAGACTTTGAACCTTCTTGGACCTGGAAAATTCCTCATCTTCATCTTCATTCTTGAAGACCAATTGAAACTGAGCAGAAACTCAGTTTCTCCCTGGTTACTCCCTTTGTTAACATGTCTGCAAGATTCTCTCTAGTGTGTATCTTTTCCAACTTCAAATGTCCATCATCTAAGGTGGATCGTATGAAGTGGTACCTCAACTGTATATGCTTAGTCTTCGAATGGAAGGATGAGTTCTTTTCAATATGAATGACACTCTCGTTGTCACAATACAACCTGCTATTCTCTTTCTTCTTTCCCATTTCCTCCATAAACCTCTGTAACCAAATCATCTCTTTACTAGCCTCTGTAGAAGCAACATACTCTGCCTCTATTGTTGAAAGTGAAACAACCTTTTGCAATTTTTAAATCCAACTTACTGATGTTCCACCTATAGTAAACACATACCATGTGGTACTTCTCTTGCTATCTTTATCACCTGCCATATCTGAATCAACATGTCCTTGTAGAACAGTTTCTGAACCTCCAAAACATAATGCATGATTAGTAGTACCTCTCAAGTATATGAGAATCCACTTTACTGCCTCCCAATGTTATTTACCTAGATTGTTCATATATCTTCTCACAACTCCCACTACATGTGCAATATCTAGTCTTGTGAAAACCATTGCATACATCAAGCTACCAACTGTTGATGAATTTGGGACCCTAGACATGTATTATATCTCCTCCTGTGTCTTGGGACACATTTCCTTAGTTAATTTGAAATGGCTAGCTAAAGGTTTACTAACTAGTTTTGCATTCTGCATTCTAAACCTCTCCAACACCTTCTCTGTGTACTCACCCTGAGACAACGTCAGTTTGCGATTCTTCCTGTCTCTTGTTATTCTCATACCAAGGATTTTCTTTGCAGCACCCAAATCCTTCATTGCAAATGAATTGGATAATTTATTCTTGAGCACATTTATATCCTACATATTAAACACTGCAACAAGCATTCCATCTAAATACAATAGCAAGATAATAAAGCTTCCATTTTCTAGTTTTTTAAAATAAACACAGTGATCAGAATGACATCTACTATAACCCTGTTCTGTCATAAACCTGTCAAACTTCATATACCACTGCCTTGGATCTTTATCTAGGCCATATAATCTCTTCTTCAACCTGCATACCAAATTATCCTTCCCTTTGACCTCATACCCCTGTGGCTACTGCATATAAATCTCTTCCTCCAAATCCCCATGGAGAAAAGTTGTTTTTATATCTAACTGTTCAAGATGCAAATCTTCTACTACCACAAGACTTAAAATAGTTCTAATTGAAGTCATTTTAACAACAGGAGAAACTATTTCATCAAAATCTATAACTTTTTTTTGTGCAAACCCCTTTACAACAAGTCTAGCCTTGTACCACTTTTCTCCTCCATCTTCTTCCTTCAACTTGTAAACCCATTTATTCTGCAATGCTCTTTTTCCTGCAGGAAACTAAACCAAGTCCCAAGTACGGTTATTTATCAAGGAATCCATTTCCTCTTTCATGCCTTTCTCCCACTTCCTTTTGGTGTCTACCTACATTTCCTCTTCATAACATTTTGGTTCACCAGAATTAGTCAACAATAAATAATACAATGAAGGAGAGTATCATTCAATGGGTATACTTAACCTGGTAGATTTTCTAACAACACTTGCAGGTGTTTGAGGTACCTGCTGCTCTTGTTGTTGTACATTTTGATTTTATGGTTCCTTTGGAATTTCTTTTTCAGTGATCTCATCAAGCACTTTGTATTATTGTTTTTCTTTTTCCTGTTTCTTTCCCTGCAACTAATCTTTGTACATGACCTTCTCATTGAATATGACATCTCTACTCCTAATGGTTTTGTTATTTTCATAATCCCATAAGTGATAACCAAAATCATTAACACCATATCCAATAAAGGTACACTTGTTAGATTTTTCCTCAAGCTTTGTTCTATTTTCTTTATCAATATGGACAAATGCTTCACAACTGAAAGTTTTCAAAAAAGAATAGTTTACCTTTTTACCTGTCCATTCCTCCTCTAGAATTATACCCCCGAAAGAGCTTGAAGGTCCTCTATTTATTAAGTAAACAATAGTATCTACAACATCTGCCTAAAACTATAAGGGAAAACCAACATGCAATCTCATACTCCTTGCACACTCCATGATTGTCATGTTCATCCTTTCTGACACACCATTTTCTTGTGGTGTTCTTGGAACTGTCTTCTCTCTACGAATCCCATCGTATGAACAGTAATCATCAAACTCCTTACTGCAATATTCACCTCCATTATATGATCTGAGACACTTCAACTCTTTTCCTGTCTCATTCTCAACCAAAGCTTTCCATTTCTTAAAAGTATCAAAAACATCAGATTTTTGTCGAATGCAATAAACCCAAGTTTTCTAGTTGAATCATCAATAAAAGTAACATAATAATGAGAGCCACCAAGAGATGATACCTGAGATGGTCCCCATACATATGTATTCACAATCTCTAACCTTTCACTCCTCTTTTCTTTTCCGACTCTGAGAAATCTGACTCTCTTTTTCTTTCCATAAACACAATGCTCACAGAAGTCCAGATCAATTTGTTTAAGATCTGGCATCCCCTTCTCACTCATGTGTCCAATCCTATGATTCCACAGTGCTATATCCACTCCTGTAGAAGCTAAATAGATAGAAGAGTTAGTATTACCAGTACATAAATACAATGTACCTACCTTCTCTCCTTTCGCTATCACCAATGATCCTTTGATGACCTTCCATGTCTTATCTGTAAATATGGATATACAACCTTCACTTTCCAACTTCCCTGTTGAAATTAGATTTTTCCTTAAATCTGGAACATGTCTTACCTCTTTCAACAGCCATTGGTTTCCATTGCGTTGCTTTATTTTTACCTTTTCCATTCCAACAATTTTGCATGGTGCATTGTCACCCAAATGAACCTGTCCAAAATCACCTTGAACATAATATAGAAAATATTTCGTATGGGGTGTGGCATGAAATGAAGCCCCTGAATCTACTACCCAAGACTCAGAAATATTATCTACAGAAAGAATCAAATCATCTTGTAACACATCACCTGTTACATTTGCTTCTTGATTTCTCTCATGTTGTTCATCTCTTTGTTTCTTTGGAGCTCTACAGTCTTTCTTCAAATGTCCTTTCTTCCCACAATTCCATCACTCTATCTTTCCAAGTCTGGATTTGGATCTACCCTTCCTAGAATTCCCACAGTTCCCGAAACCCTTTCCTCTATCCTTTTGTCTTCCCCTGTTCTCCATGTTCAACGCATTTCCTGATGTCTCACTTGTGATTTTTAGTCGCATTTCCTCACTAAGGATAACACCAACAACATCATCAAATTTTAAAGTATTTGAACTAGAGACAGAGTTACTTACAGCCATGACCAAGCCGTTCCATCTTTCTGGCAATGAGCAAAAGATTAGAAGAGCCCCGACCTCATCATCAAAGTCCACTTTTATAGAACTTAGTTGATTAGTAACTATATTAAAATCATTTAAATGATCTGCAACAGACCCACCTTCCAACATCTTCATATTAAATAATCTCTTCATTAGAAATACCTTATTGGACACTGAGGGTTTTTCATACAATTTGGCCAATGCGTCCATCAAAACCTTCGTTGTCTTTTCTTTAGAAATATTGAAAGCCACAGATGCTGCCAGGCTCAGCCATATCATTCCTAGAGCCTTTCTGTCAAGAATCTCCCATTCTTCGTCCTTTGTAGCCATCGACTTCTTTGCTATTCTACCCAATGGTTGGAATAGATCTTTCTGATATAAATAGTCTTCCATCTACGTCTTCCATAACTGGTAGTTTTGGCCATTAAATTTCTCGACTCTAAACTTTCCATATTCCGACATTGCTCCCACTCGAACCAAGAACCCTCTTTTCCTGCAAGTTATCTTTCTCTCTGATACCAGTTGTTAGAAAAATAGGGCCGTGGAGAAATAAAATAAAACAAATGCAGAAACAAAACACAGAAGATACACAATACAATAGAGACACATATTTACGTGGTTCACCCAGTGTGGGCTACGTCCACTAGAGAAATTGCCAGGTCCTTCCTTTATTATTATCCAACATATGAAGGGATACAACCTACAAAAAACCCATTGTAACTTCCTCTCCTATCTCAAAATAAAATATCCGCCATCATCCATAGCTGCAATATATTTCCCTCATAAAATAGGGTTGCCTTCTAGGGAAAAAAACCCTAACATAATCTCTACCATTAGATCTGCGACCTTATAATGAATGGTCTATATTTACAATGAAATTACAATATACATTTACAAGCCAATATTTCCTTCGGGGGCTTCACCCCTGAACCCCCGCTTGCGCCCAGACCCCGCAGAGGGGGTACCCCCCCTCTGCACTCCCTCACGTGGAAGAGTGTACATACTTCTGGGGTGTAAATACTTCATGGGGTATAAACACGGCTGAAAGTAAAATACCTCTGAATCAGGAAGATGATCAGGCTCCATAATCAACAAGTAGCAGGAATACTTTGGTGAGGAAAATGTAGAGGTCTGTTATGGACATCCGGTCTTCAAGTAGCCTAAGGATCAAAAACTTCGAACACAAGTTCCTCTTGGATTCAAAGTTTCAGGAAACTGAAGAGCATTGTAACAACACTATAATCAAACATTCATCATAATATAACTACAACAAACCAGGTGAATCCTTCAATCATGAATAATTCAGTATCAGAGGAAAATAAGATGAAGAAGAAAGCTTACTTAAATTAGACAAGAAGTCTCAAATCAAGTTAGATAACTAGAGAACCAGTATGCTTCATCAAAATGTTACAATGCAGGAGCCTTGCTCAACCATCCAAACTTAAAAAAATATCAAAACTACATATTTATACTTATACTGACTACAAACACCAGAGGAGAGATCAAGTCATGCATTCAAGGCTTGACTTCTATGTATTCTCTACATATTGTGCATCTAGTCTTTTGTCAGACGTGAGCTCTTTCATCTTAACCTTCTCTATCAGACTGCGCATGCAACTCTCTGTTGGCCATGAGATCAGATCTTCCAGTCCTTTATAGCTTTCCATTTATGTGGTGAGATGAGGTTTCAACCACCTCTCTCTCTTTCATTAACTACCTTCATCGGGACTAGGACGAGTAGAGTCAACTCGACACCTTGAAAATGTGTCAGCCTCACTCTGATATTTTCCACTTGTGTATTATTGGAAATTTGCAAAGAGAAATAGAAGACATACATGGATGAGGACGATAGTGAGTGGGCGAAGTGCTTGGCACAAATTCACAGGATGCAACGAGTAAGAAACGACCATGTGGAAGGACGCGACTGGAGAGCAGTGATCGAGACTGCTTGAGTGCAAGTACTTGGGGGCTGAGGTGTAAAGGCATGAGGGGGATGTGGAAAAGGGAGAGAACATGGTGGAAGTGTAGGGTGGTAGGCCCAGGAGGAAAATGACAACATAGTGGAGGTGACATGGATTATATATGTTAGGAGGTGAGAGGGGAAGAAATGCCAGCGGGAAAGGGACATGCATGCGGTCGGGCGAGTGGAGGAAAGGTGCCAGCGGGAGTGCAAGTGATATGGGAGATGGTATGGTGGTTTACTCATAGGGGAGGGGTAGGTAGTAAGTGGTAAAGCATGGGGTGGGGGGGGGTCCAAGTTTTTGTGGAGGTGACACGATAAAGGGGGGGCCCGCGCCAGAAAACCACCAATTCGGACACCCGCCTGTTAAAGGTAGAAGGGTCAGGAGGGTCGAATATTGGATGTGGACCGTAGATCTGAATGTGCCATGCTTGGACGCTGAGATCTATGTTCTCCTTAGCACAATGAGACAAAACCGTCAAACCAACAAAACTTAGGCCAAAAACATAAAGTCGTTCACGCTAAGACCCCTTTCTTGCTTTTTTTCATGAAGGGGTTATTTCCTAAGGGAAAAACACCATTTTATTAAAAACTTGTGCAAACAATATCTATGAAAAAAACCATGGTGTTTGAGCATGATATGTCTCTAAGAGTCTTTGATACCCAACTTGGTGTGCAAGGTATGGAAAATATTAGTGAAATTTAGTATTGTCTGGTCCCTTTCTTGACAGAAGGTGGTCCATCTGGTGTACTTGTCCTCGTAGCTTCCAACAAGGTATTATTGTTCTTTAATGGAATCCCGGAAGGAATCCCATGTAGGGGAAACCACAAATATTGTATATTCATCTATGTCCCTTTGCTTAGAGTAATTGTCACACCAGTCCTTAACAGGGTGGAAGGCCTTGATGAGTACAAAAGTAATCTTTTCCCCATTAGAAAAATTATGGACCAAAAAATACCCTTCGAGAAGATTCAACCATTTATGTATAGCATCTGCATCTATCAATCCTTCAAATAATGGAATATAAAAATTTACCTGTACCTTGAAGGGGGTTGCATGGTCACTTTATGAATATGCTTTTCCTATGGGTAGTTGTCGAAGGATCTGCGCAAATTTGTCCATCATTTCATTCCTTTGTCGTGCAAGGAATTCCTCAAGCAACATTTTAAAATGATATCTTGGTCCATCATCTTTATTTTCATCTCCCATGGGTTTTTTTGGGCTCAACGCGACCAATATTGCAACAACACAATTGGTTCAAGTCCCAACTTCTTGTACCTAGATCTTGTCATGGACATGCATAAAGAAAAAAAAATGAAGAGAAGACCCCTCTGATACCACTGATCCATATTTAGGAGCAGTATGAACTGATTAATAGATTGAATATAATAAAACAAATAGGTATGAAGAACAACACATATATCCAATGAACAATATATTCTATTGAATAAATGAAATATGATGAAACTGTAAAACTGTAGAACTAAAACACTTTCTCATATGGTGGTATCTATCTCTGAGAAGAGATGTGGCTTCTACGCGCATCCATTTGAGTAGAATGATTACAATGAGGCTCCAGAGGCCTTTTTGATATTACTCATTAATTCCAAAACCCTATACATCCAAAAACCTAACCCCAGGAGGTGAAACACCAAAAGTCATGTGGGCCCCTATGGGTATGTTGGTACCTCAACTTTTTGGGGTCATAAAGTTTGCATATGACCTCCGTTTTAGGCGCGTGATAGCCCATTGGAAAGTTATTTTAGAGAAATACACATTACGCCATCAAACTCTGACTACCTCTACAGTTTCACTATGGTGAGCCAAAAAAATACCGTTAAGGGATCCAAAATGGCCTTGGAAGTACAACAAGATGTACTGACATGAAATCATACAAAATAAGCCAGTTCGATTAGGTGAAAAGCCACCAGTATCCACCTGGAATATGTGTAGGGCTTCAGACAACCCTAGAAGTGTAGAACCCACAATTACAAATAAGTACATAAGAACGTGCTGAACTAAAAATTAACAAGAGGAGCCAGTTGGAATAGGTGGGCCTATGTTCATGTTGCAAAGGAAAACAAGAGTAAGCTAGATAAGAAGGATGAAAAGGGTATCTTTATTGGGCATAAATATGGTCTCAAAGGTTATAAGATTTGGAACCCAGAAACTAAGAAGGTTGTGTATATATGATATGTGGTATTTAGAGAGATGAAGGATGTTGTTAAATAGGAAGTTCTATGAAGTAAGGAAGAACTGGAGAAAATAGAGTTTGATTTAAAGGATGATGAATGAGACTCTACAGAAGAAAAGGAATAAGAATAACAACATCCTCATACTCCAGTATTGAGGAGATCAGTTTGAGAAATAAGGGTACCGAAAAGGTATAGTCCATCATATTTTCGTTCAAATTTTTCTTTGTCTATTACTAATGATGATTTTAGAACTGTCAAGGAGGAAATGGATTTAGAGGATGGAAATCTCTATAAAAAGGCCATGGATGAAGAAATGGAAGCCTCAGATAAGAATGAGGCTTAGGATCTAGTGGAGTTTCCAACTGGAAAAAATCCCATTGGTAGCAAATGGTTATTTAAAAAGAAGTTGAATGCAAAAGGTAAAGTGGAGAAACACAAAGCTTGGTTAGTAGCAAAGGGTTATTCCCAGGTTGAGGGAATTGATTTTGGTGATATTTTTTCTCCTATTTCCAAGTTAACTTCTATAATATTTATGTTTTGTTGTTGTTGCATTTGATTTTGAAATAGAACAGATGGATGTGAAGAAAACATCCATACATGGCGATCTGGAAGGAGAAATATATATGAAGCAACCACAAGGCTTTGTTGTGAAGGGAAAGAAAGATATGGTATGCAAGATGAAAAATTCCCTGTATGGTTTACAAAAATCACCAAGGATGTGGTATCAAAAATTTGATACTTATATCATGGGACGTGGCTTCACAAGAAACAAAGAGGATCATTGCGTGTATTTTAAATTAATTGGTGATCATTTGATTTGTTTGGTCTTGTATATTGTGGATGACATGTTGTTGATAGGAAACAACAAGGAGATTATCCAAGATGTGAAAACTCTGTTGTCCTCTAAATTTGACATGAAGGATCTCGGTGCTTCAAATTTCATTTTGGGCATGGAAATTAAAAGAGATCGTAAAAAAAAGGAAATTTAGGTTAAATCAGAGAAAATATGTTGAGACAATATTGTAGAGGTTTAATATGAAGGAATGTAAACCAGTCAAGGTCCCTATTCATGTTGGTGTAAGGTTATCTATGGATCATTGTCCCAAAACATAGGAAGAGAAGGAGGACATGTCTCATGTTCCATATGTCAGTGTAGTTGGTAGTTTGATGTATGCAATGGTCTGTACTATACCGGGCATTTCACATGCAGTGGGATTTTTGAGCAGGTATATGTCAAAACCAGGGAAGGAGTATTGGAAAATAGTAAAAAGGGTTTTCAGGTATTTGCATGTCACTTCTAGATATGGATTGTGCTACCAAGGAAGACTAGGATTGTACAAAGTGTTGGACATACATGACTTTGGGGATGCAGAATGAGATGGAGATCTGGATCATAGGAGATCTACAAATGGGTATGTGTTTAACTAGTTTGGAGGAGCAATCAGTTGGATGAGAAAAAGACAGAATCTAGTGGCACTTTCAACTACAGAAGTTGAATACATGACAGCCACTCATGCAAGTAAGGAATTTGTATGGTTACATATATTGTGTTCAGGTATTGGGTTGGTACACCAAGATGTAAGGATAGGTTGTGACAGTCAGAGTGCAATTTTTCTGGCGAATAACTTGACTTATCATTCAAAGACAAAGCATATTGATATTCAATATCACTTTGTGATAGACATGGTTGAAGAAAAGAAAGTGTTGTTGATGAAGGTGGACACTTTGAAGAATGTTGCAGATTCATTAACAAAATCTGTGAGTACATGGTTGATTATACAGGTTTGGTGCATGGTTTATGCACTTGTTGATGGTATAGGTAAAGATTGATGCATGGTACAATATTGGTACTTGGTTAAGACACATATATTGTGATGGTATATGGTGATGTTGGTACATGATTGGTAGAAGCATGTGCTAGTGATGTTGAGCATATGGTTTGAGATATGATCTTGGTGATATTGGCATGAGGTGCATGCAGATGATAGTGGATACAGTTTCCTGGATGAGAAAGTGACAGGTTGGATAAGTTGAAGTGACAATGATAGTGGTAGTGGTAGTGACAATGACAGAGTTTTTGGCAATGATAGTGGTAGAGTTCATGACAGTTGGTCTACACTTATATTTCAGTGCAGAAAGACAGGGTAAGGAAAGGGGTTTGTAGCATCCTTCCTCTTGGATCCATAGAATCAAAGAGTTGGAGCTTCCTTCGGGTTGGAACATGAGAACTAGGTGGTTGTAGCCACCTTCTGGTTGGAGCTGAAGAAATCAGGGGGTTGTAGCCTCCTTTTGGTTGAAGCCAGAGAATTCAGAGAGTTGTAGCTTCCTTCGGGTTGGATCCTGAGAATAGGGAGTTGGAGTGTCCTTCCAGTTGCAGCTAGAGAATTTGGAAGTTGGTGCTTCCTATGAATGAATTCTTGATATATAAGAAAGAATTATGTGATTTTCTCCCATTTGGGTTTCCATGTAAATACTAGTGTATTGTGTTCTTCATGTGATGTTGATTTGATGTTGCTTATGTTTACATACTTATGATATATATGATTGGATTCATTCATAGATGATACATTGATGATAAAATTTTGAATACTGTTGGTAAATATAAATAATATATACTATGGTTAAAAGTTGTATAATTACTCATCGCTAATTCAACCCCCCCCCAAAGTAATACAACAATTGGTATCAGAGCAGGTTCCTTCAAGAAGATAGTTTAACCACTGGAAAGAGATCATGGATTATGATAAGATTGGGATACCTTTGATGGAAAGGACTATTCCTTTTGGATAAAAAGAATGAAAACATATGTGGAGGCACAAGGATTTGATGTTAGGCAAGCAATAGTAAATGGATACAAAGAACCAACCACTCCCCCGATGGATAAATATGGAAAGAAACTTGAAGATGACAATGCATGAGCCAAAAATTCTCTCTTGAATAGTTTGACTAAATTAGTATACACTAAGGTTATGCACGGTGAATCCGTAAAATAAATATGAGACAAATTGAAGAATACCTATGAAGGTGATAAAAAATTCAAGGAAGCTAAACTTCAAATATGTAGAGCTAAGTTTGAACAATTGAATATGAATGAAGATGAAAACACAACAACTTACTTTATACAAGTTGACGAAAACATTATTAGATGTTTGGGAGATGAGATGAAGGAACATGTCATTGTTAAGAAAGTATTAAGGTCTCTACCAATGAGATTTGATCTGAATTTTTCATCACTAGAAGAAAGAGCAGGCCGAGGTACGATAAACATGGATGAACTACATGGAATATTTATAAATTATTAAATGAGGACAAAATAGGAAAATCCATCCACAAAGGAATCAATATTCAAGGCATCCAATAAGATGAAGAATAAAGACAAACAAAATCCCAAGTCCAAGTCATATTGTAGTTGTAGTGATGAGTCAAAAGAATATGAAGAAATGGAAAACTTCGTCAGAAAGTTAAAAAGAGGAACCACAAAATACAAATTTATGCTTCCTTTGAAATGTTTTAATTGTGGTAAAATTGGTCATTTTGAAAATAAGTGTCCTTATGCTAAGAAGTCAAATAGTGATGAAGAGGAAGATTCCAAGAAAGTAAAGAAATATCAAAAGGGAAAAAGGAAAGATAAAAGGAAAGTCTTCAAGAAAAATCTATACTCAAGAGAAGACAGTTCTTCATCTAATGAAGATGATGAAAGTTATAGTGACTCAGAGAGAGTACTCATTATCTCTAAGAAAAATAAGAAAAACAATGAAGAAGGATAAGTGGATCTTGAGGTAGAATTATCCAGTACTTTAATTGAGTTAAAGAAAGAAAGGAAGAAAAACAAAGCATTCAAAGAATAAAACATCTACTTGAAAAAACAACTTGAAGAAGGAAAAATAAAGGAAGAAGTAATACATATCCAGATGATAAGAAAGAAAATGAGTGAGAAGCTTGAAAAGCAAATAATGACATTGAGATCTGAAGTCAAAAACCTTGGAAAGAACTTGAAAAGTTCTCAAATGTTAGAAATCATTTTCAACAGTCAAAATCCATACAGTGAAAAATATGGACTAAGATACAAGAATGATCATTTTGAGGAAGGTTCAAGTTCCATGATGAAAATAAACAGAAAAAATGAGTTATGCAGAAGTTCTCAAAGGAAGGAATCATGATCAACAAGAATCAGAAAGGAATGAATACAAAATACCTTCTACATTCAGACAACAAAGAAGCTTCAATCATTGCAAAAGAAACAACCAAAGAGAAATTTTTTATTAGCCAAGGCAAGATTTCAGAAGGACCACACCACAAAGAAGATCATTCACTCCCAGGTATGTAAATTTATTTTATGGTCATTGTTTTAATTGTACTAAATTTGGACATAAAGTTGTAGATTACATGGCCTTTGAAAGAAATGATCAGGAAATAAATGTTTATGTGGCTCCACATAATATTGAATGTCAAAAATTCCACAACATAGATGATTTTAGGGGCTAAATTTCGCTCATGGGCTAATTTTCCATGTTTTTTCCCAAGAAAAGATTTGCCATTCTAAAAAAATTCACCCAAATTCTATAGGATAAAATTATTTTACCTTAAAAATCGACAAAATTTTATACAAACTATATGAAATCCTTATAAATATGAATATTTTTACAAAAATATTGCCAAACATTTATAGTTGGCATATGAAGGATTAGTAAGATTCTCCAAGGTTTATAAATTTTAAATTAATTTTCCATCCTTAAAATCATCCTTCTTCCACAACTATGGACACACATCTCAAAATTGCAGATACATGATTAAGCCTCCCATGAAAGAAAATATTGATGACAGACACAAGAAAGATTGGAAAAGAAGTGAAAAAAAAGAAGAGTAGGTAAATGAATAACAGGTCCAAGGAATCGTACTTACATGATTTATAGCAGCACAAGATCATGATGAATTTACAGGAAACAAGGAAAGTGTCAGAATTCAGGCAGAGGGTAAAGAAGAAGATTTCAAAACTCAGGATGATAACATAGGATGAAGAGGAATATATCTCCAATGACGAAGAGGAATATTACTTGCTAAGAACAATACTTTCTTTGATGCAGAGTAATATTCATCTTCATCTGTGGAGATAGTTCAGACCTGAGGGACTAAATTTTTGAAAAAGGGCCATTATACTTGGTTTTGGTTTATCTCTTTTTTAGGCCTTGGAGATTACTTACAAAAAAGGAACCCCCTAGAGTGCATAGTTAATCTCTTTTTAGACTCCCTAAATATGAAAAGATCGTTGAGTGACCTTGTTCCTTTCACACTCCTTAATTGGTCCAATAGGAATATCTATTTGGCATGAGTTTAACCCTTTTTCCAGCCAATAGATTATCCGGGAAAAAGGTATGCCTCGAGAGACATTTCTTGTTGGGAGAGTTCTCCTAAGTTATATTTTATAATTTTTCAGGCCATGGAGACTAAATTTAGAAAAAGTTGTGATTCCATAGTTAATATCTTTTCAGACTCCTTAAAATGAAAAGATATTCGAGTGATATTGTCTCAATCACACTCGTTAAAATGGTATTGAAGAGACGTCCTTTCGGTGTAAGTTTAACCTGTTTTTTAACCAACTAGACTAATTACGAAAAAGGAACACTCTAGAGTTGTCTTTTAGTGTTTTTCAGACTCTCTAAATGTGAAAAACCACCAATCTTACCTTCTCTAGGCTCATAAAACTTCACATGGAAGGAGTCCTGTTGTTTCATATTTAATCGCATCACATGTCTCATACTTGCATCTTTGGCCTAATGTCGGCTTCATGTTTCTATTAACTGAACCTTCAAATAACTCCTTAAACAAAAGCCTTGTAGAACTTTTTCCCCTTGCAAATTGACACCTTGACCCATGGAGCAATTTTCTCGAGTGTCCTTATCCCGCACATATCTCCTTGCACTGAGCATCAGTATGTTCCATGCGCTTGGAACTAGTTTTATTTCCCACAACACTCATTCCTCTTATGTAACGTAGAATTATTTTATTCTTTTTCAATCTCGTTAAAAATTTGAAAAAGACAAAAAAATCAAATATTCCAAAAAGAGGGGACGCGATATACATTATGTTTTTTCGACAACAAGATAGTCACCCTTGGAAAATGCACATCCTTTCGTTTGTCCATCAAGAATTTGGATCTACTATGACCTTAGGAATTTTTTCTCATTACATAGAGTTGTGTCCTCCTTTGTTTGATAACTCTTCCAAACATATGGAGAGTTTGCGGTGCCTCAAGTATCACAGACTTATGTCAATATTACGTTGCTTGAGTCTCATATTTTTGTCATGATTTTGTCCAAGGGAAGTTTTATCCAACTTGAGTCGGCCATCTTGTATTTTATCTCTTGACTTTCATGAGTCGGCCATCCCGAGAGTCCACTCAAGTTCGGATTCAAAATCAATGAATTTTTGTTCCTAGTGATCGAGATCCTCTAGTATTTCTCTGACAACATGTGGAATACCTCAGGGTAGTGTGTCTTACAATCCTATTTTACTCCTAACTGACATTTTGAATATATTGAAGTTGTTACTCAAGTGATGAAGTCCTCATCTCCAGTCACAGGTATAGATGCTTCTTGAAGATGCATATCATATTGTACTTGTATATCCTGAAATGATCTTGAGATGTAGATCTGCTATGTATTTTTCATAGCTTCACTTTATATGAGCATTTATATTTTTTCTAGTAGTCATATGTGACATGGATCTGCAGTGTACTTGATTAGAAATCATGCTTAGTTTATCCCCATCATGGGTATGCCCACCTTAGAGAGATTGTTATTATTTTTCCAGATGGCACGCTCAAGAACACTCGTCTCAGGCTCACTCAACTCCATGCCTTCCCACTATGTAAATATATTGTCATGTATTTCAGCCATCGGTTGCTATTCTGACCTCACACATTAGGTGGCATCTATTATATTTCAAAAATGCCTTACTTGTGTATACAAGACATTGTCCTTTCCAGTTACATGCTTTGCCAAAATATTGCTTAGGCTGCCTCTTAAAAAACTATTTTTTGGATAGTGTACGTGCCCTGCTGCATTAATATATTGTGCACACATGCTTTTTGCATGCTAGTTATCTCACATACATACGCGATTTTCATTCTAGTTAGCCCACGTTTACCTACAAAATTTGCAAAAAATTTAAAATTGCAAGGAATTTGGTGTATTTTAAGGGATATAAAGGGTTTCCTAACCATTTTACCCATTGTATCCCGTCCCTAAACCAAATAACCATATTTATCTCATATACAAAGAGGTCTTGGGGTGTCATTTCACAAGACAAGCAAGGGAATAAAAAAACTCCGAAAAAATCCCTTCCCCTTCTTAGCCCAAGTTTTGCATCATATTCTGAGTTTTGGCCTCAACATTCCCCTCCAACCCTTTCTCCTTATACAACCCTTTATCCTTTCCTAAGTGATAAGACGGTTGTGAAAATCTAACATGGGATTCATGCACTTGGAGCCATGATAGAGGATCCCAGACCTAGTTCGTGGAGCGATTATCGATGAAGGTTGTAATCCCTTTGATATTAATATTGAATAAAAGAGTTCATTCTTGTCCCAAAACATTATGTCTACTTGATTTTGTTGATTTTTGCATTTTATATCTATGACTAAGATTTTAAAGTGATTAGTAGAGATAGCATATGTTTCTTCATTGTATTCCTAAGCTTTTGTAGGTCATCTTTGGAAATATACTAGTAATCTAGGAGGCAACAACAATCGAAAGAGGCCAACACCAACCACAAGGACTAAAGGTGCAATAATTAATCCTATTTCCTTTCTTTCTCTTCACTTAGCTTAGTTGGTTTTGGCGTAGTTTAAGAGTAGAACTATATTTTAAGGGAATTGGTGCTCTACCTTTACCTTTGACCTAGTATAGGGGGATTTTACCCATAGAATAATTGGCGACTCTATTGGGGAGTCTCTCTAGCGTCTTAGTGGGAGATTTTGGTTTGATTCAGTTTTTTCATTTTTTTCTGAGTTTTCCAAGTTTACTGAGTCATTTTAGGTTCTTTGGTCACCTTCCAGGTGCCTACTGCTATCACTAGAAGTCACCCTCCGATTGCAGAGAAGGTAATCCTAGTACCCATCAGATTTTTATATGTCACAGGTTGGTTTTAAAGAGGTCAAATGGGCGCAGACTCAAGATGATATCGTTTTAACTCAGAAAACTGAACTGGTATGCACCTGCAGGTGAGGTCTTGATTAACTTCAGTCAGTAAGTTTGAGCAAGGGTGAATAGAGGGAAGACTTTGGCAAGGAGAATGTAGAGGTCTGTCGTAGACATTAGGTCTTCTAGTAGCCTAAGGAGGAAAATATTCAAATACAAGATCCTCTTGCATTCAAAACTTCAGGAAACTAAAGAACGTAAATAACAACACTGTAATCAAACATACATTAAAATACAGTCAAAACAATCCATGCGAATCCTTCAATCATTGACACTTCAATATTAGAGGAAAATAGGATGAAAAAGAAGTTGAATTTCATTAAACAAGAAGTCTCAGATCAAAATACATAACCATAGAACTAGAAGCTTCATCAAAAGTTTACAATACGGGAGCACTACTCCACCATCGACCTTAAAAAAATATCAAAACTGCCTATATATACTAGAAATGATGAAACCACTAGGAATTTGATCGGACCCCCGCATTCAAAGTTTCCATTTGGCGCCTGCTCTATTAGATTGTGCAGGCCTTCTCATGTCAGATGCGAGCCAGGTAAAACTATGTGCTTTATAGGAAAATATGTTCATAAGGAAGCTTCAAGTGGACAGTCTGCCTTCACGACTACTCTTTGTATGTTTTCCATTTATGGGGTGAGACGAGGTCTCAACCATGGAAGATTTTAAGGATGAAAATTCATATTAAAATGTAGAAACATGGGCTAATATTACTAGTCCTTAATATGCAAAATGTAAAATGTTAGGTGATATTTTTGTAAAAATATTCAAATTTCGAAGGATTTCATATACTTTCTATAAAATTTTGGCGATTTTTAAGGTAAAATAATTTTATTCTATGGAATTTGGGCAAATGTCTTTTAGAAAAAATGGAAATTGGCGAATATTTTTTTGGGAAAAAACATGGAAAATGAGCCCATTTGTGAAATTTAGCCCCTAAAATCATCTATGGTCTCAACTACCGCACCCATATTCAATAAGTACCTTCATCGGGATCAAGATGAGGTGTAACACCCATGAATGTTTCAGGCGGTGCCCACAACTTCTTTGAGTCAATCCTGATGCCTCGAGGACCTGCAAGTCTTCTTCTATGACCAATATAGGCATTGCAGGTGGTAGGTTGATAGCAAATGTGCAGGGGTGATGTGGAATGAAGTTCTTGGAAAAAACTTGCATGGCACAACAAGTGAGTGACAACCATGTGGAAGGAAGTGGTTGGGGGGAGCAGAGGCTGGGACGAGGCTGCGGTGGAAGAAGGAGAGGCAAAGGTGGCAGAGGGAATGGGGAGACCAGAACAGGTGGAGGTGACACAAGAGATAGATGCCAGGAAGTGAGAGGGGTATATAACGATGAGTGGAGGAAAAGTGT
>SNQJ01S0013728.1:50058-66979 GCA_010110895.2 Picea sitchensis | reverse complement strand
GGGGGGGGGGGGTCCGAGTTAATGAGGAGGTGCCACGTTAATGGGGGGTCCAAGGCCGAAAAACCACTAACTCAACCCCCCCTAGGGTTAAAGGCAGAAGGTCGGGGGGTCCAATATGCATTGTGGGTCGTCGATCTAAGCGCGCCCCTCTCGACCGTTAATATCAAGTGTCCAATATCTACAATATGCCAATCCATCGAGCCATCCAAAGACTTAGGGTAAAATGCATTTGGTGGGTTTTTTAGCCACTTCTTTCGCATTTTTTCACCCAGGGCTCAAATCCTAAGGGAAAACACCTCCCCTACAAACATATGTGCTAACATTAGGCTCCATGGTGGATATATTCCTCCCTGTGAGGCTCTAAGATATTCATTAGTTCCAGTCACCTTCTATGGGCTATGGAGTCATGCTCAAAAAATGTCCTGCTGAGGACTACATGCCGATAATTACTCTAAACAAAAGCGAATACATGGGCTCCAGAAGGAGCTTATTTATGTACACTAGACTAATGATTTTTTACACAATGCTAGGTGAAAGAGAACTTCCACCATAGTCATTCAAGTAACTTCCTAACTGGAAGCTCTTTTACTCTGTTAGTGATCGATAGCAGATGGTGCAATAGTGACAGTAGAATGATCACCTCCTTCAGCTTTCCTCCTAATGTTTATGTCAGGATAAAGTTGGGAAGCTCCAAAACATGAAGGAAATGCAACTCCATGTACTCCCTTACAGGTTCTGGGTAGGATATAAGTTGCACCTTTGGCTCTTCCTCTTCTTCTTCATGGCTCTCCCAAGGATCAAAGTCATAATCATCATACACAAGAACCATGTCTTGGTCTTTTGTAGGCCCAAGATGGTCGATTTCCACACAATGTTTTTTATTAATGTATAAAGGAAAAGGATCTGTTGCATGCTCTTGAAAATCCTTCATATCCATCTTAGAATCTGATTCATAGATGTCATACACATGCTAGTTTCTCCATGAGTCATCAAAATATGACGCAGGGATCTGTTGCTCTTCATCTGAATACACAACTATTTCTTCATTTAAATCTAAGAAAATGGGTGCATCAGCGGAAGAATATGATGCCTCTATGGCTATGAAATCCTCAACCTCACGATCATGAGTAGGGATGCCAAGAACATCTTCTCCTAGGACCAGAATATCCTCTACATCTCCTTCATAAGAGCAACAAGCACGATCTGCCTCCATTTTTCTATTTTTGTAGAAAGTGCTTGTACCAGTTTCACCAACTCATCCGAGGTATACCCCTCCTCCTCAAATATTTCATCATTACATATTCCATCCTCATAACTTTCATCCTCACAAATTTCATTCGAAACAATCATACCTTGAACACAGTCTTTATATTCTTCACAACAATTATGAAAAATTAACTTAGAAGAATAAAACTTTTGACAGTGCCTATTGAAAGCTGCATGAAATTCTCCTAGGGAAGAGATGCTAGCAATATTGATACTGAGAGGGAGGTGAATCAGTATCAAGTACAATTTAAAACCTTTTTCAACTTATACTTAAACCATTCAATTATATCCAATGAGCAATGAACAATAGTATAAGAGTTACACCAATACACCACTATACACCATGCACAATATATGAGAAATAATAAATAGTTATTGTTCAAGGGAAGTAATGAATTCCAAAGGTAGCTACAGCTTCCAAATATAAAGGGAGGGATAAACCTCCAAGAGCAATATACAATCCTCCAATATCAAGAGAGGGTTGACCTCTCCATCCTTTCCCCTTCCTTCCACCCAAGGATATATGAGAGATAAGAAAACTTTACATTAAATCATCACCATCAACCAACCATCACATAGAGCCTGATAATGCTTCCTGAGACTTATTAAAATTCTGTAATTATTCAATTATTGGAATAATATGATCCTTTATATAATATTACTCAATGTATTCTCTGAAACTCCTTGAATTCTCCCCCAAAAGAAATTATAGAAAGAATGGAAGACTTTATTCAATTATGATTTATTCAGGAGAGAAAACTTGTACATAATTCCCCGCGTTCAATATTTAACATAATATTCTGAAACTCTCACACAAGAAACTAAAGTATGTACTCTTTCCAATGAAATTGGTCCCACTTCATTTGGATTCTCTATGAATAAGTTATGACTATTTTACTCGGAACACATGTTTATTGACTAGCTTCAGGACTGGTCAAAAACCCTATCCTCCACAGAGTGTATCTCCATAATTATAGAGAATCAAGAGCTGAAAATTTTACCACATGTACCTTGATATGTATTCTCAATACCATAGCCATTTCACCATCTGAATCATTTTAGAAAAACATTTATAGAGAAAATGGTAAGATGACCTGTAAATATCATACCTTAGAACACATCACCAAAAGACTTCATCCTCCCTTCAAATCCGACCTTCTTTAGTTCTGATTTCCTTTGAAATTCGACTTGTGTATCAAATGAATGTATAATGATATTAATTTATACCATTTATGTCACTTCCTTTTAAAATTAGGGCCGACCTGACACTTTCTTACGACCTGACACTTTGTTATTTTGTAATTTGTTTCTTTAATTATCTTCAGGGCCTACATGTACTTTCTTCTTCAATTCACTTTGTCATCTTCAAAAATTCATTTCTCCTCAACCATGAGGATCCACGTGACATGCCACCTACTATCAAAAATAACATGATGTAGACTATCCATTCATGGATTTTATTTTCTGCATGTACATTCTCCTTCTTGTCCAAATACCTTCATCAATCTTGCGGTCCAAAACCAATGACTAGGGTTGACATCAATGAAAAAAAACAATCTTCCAACAATATCCCCCTTTGTAATTGATGGAAACACTCATGCTCCCCCTATCATCATGATCCCAATTTCTCCTGCCCTTTGACATCAATGGAAAAGGGTAGGGCTACTCCCCCTGAGTTTAATGACAAAAGGTAACTCTCTTCTTTGGGGCTGCTCCCCCTGAACATGTGGCACTCAATACTATTTCATCCTTATTTTTGGTCTTTGGGACTTTTTCTTCCTTGGAATCCTTTTGTGTGGCTTCTGTCTTCTCTCTCTTCTTCATGTCTAGGATGCATATGTTGTTCGGTCGTCTTGTTGAAGTTGCAACCAATCTTCCCGAGTTATTTTCTCTGATTTTACATTTTTGGGAGTCAAATGTAAGAGTGTGTCCTTGATTACACATTTTACTAACACCGAGTAGATTATTCTTCAAGTCTTAAACCAATAGGACATTCTTTTCTTTTACATTTTTGATTCCAAGCTCTACTACACCTTCTCCAAGTATTTTGGCAGATGAGTAATCTCCAAATGCAACATTTCCACCCTTTCCCTTCAAGCTGATGAATTTGTCTTGATCCTCGGTCATGTGTGAAGAACATCCACTGTCTATGTACCATTCATCTTCTTCTTTACATTATTTAGTGGTTAATGCTATTCAACAATCTTCATTGTTTGGAATCTCTTTCCTTCTCCATACTGTGGTTGGCATAGGGACATCGTCATTCATATATCTGCAATCTCGTGCTTTGTGACCAAGATAATTACATTTGTAGCATACCATATTTTTGTCCATCAATGGGGAAAATGAATTATAACTTCTGTTAAAAATCCACGATTATTTCCATATCTTCTATTTACACCATTCATGTTTCTTGTGTATTTATTACTTTCATTGATTCTGCAATTAATTGCCTTATGTCCAAAATTTTTGCAATTATAACAATGACCAAGAAAGAAATTTTGATACCTTGGAGTAATTGGCCTTATTTTTTATGTAGTCCATATGGGTTCATGATATACTCTTCTGTAGTTTCCTTCATACTGATTGAAGCTTCTTTGATTCCTGAAGGTAGGAAATCTTCTTGGATATTCATCTATTTTGTAATCATTCCTTCTTTCCGGTATCCTAGTCCACTTCTCATCAATTGTCTTGATCTTTCTTCAACCTTCTTGTTGGTATTTGCATCTTCTTTATATGAAGTTTAACCTATGCATCCAAGATGTTTTAAGTCTTTTCGCACTTGAGATTTTCTTAAGATCTTCCTTAATGAGACAACTTCTTGTTCAAGTTTCTCACAATCTTCTTCTTTCTTCATCATTTGGACATTCCTTACTTCTCCTATTCTTGTTTCTTCTTCGAGTAGAGTTTTCAAGGAAATGTTTTCTTCTCTTAGTTTCTCAAAGTCTTCTATTTGTTTCTTCAAGATTACAACTGTCTTTTCACAACTACCTAATTCACTTCTTAGTTTTCTATGTGTGTCTTTGAGCTTGCTATTTTCAATTTCAACATGCTTCAATTTTTTAAGATTCTCATCTTATTGTTGAATACTTTTTTCTTCATGATTTTCTTCTTCTTCATTGGAATTTTCTTCTTCAATGTCATTTCTTTCAATACTTGGAGGAGGACATTCAAATTCAACATGTCCTACTCCTTCACAATTAAAGCAAAAGAACTGACCTCTATTTGCTTCTTTGAAATCTGAGATGTTGTAATTTTCTTCAACTTCTTCTTCTTCTACTTCTTTCCTTTCATAAAGGTCTTGTAGCTTGTCCCAAATCTCTTTTTATGATGCACATGATCCCACCTTGGATTTCACTGAATCTGTCAATCCATCCAGGATGGTATCTATTGCCAATTTGTTGTTCCTTTTTTCTTCCTTTTGAGTTGCAGTCTTTGGTTTCTTCAAAGCATTGTATCCTGAAGAAATTGAGAACCAAAAATCTATCCCAAGATCTTTCAAGTAATTTTTCATTCTATTAATCCAGTATTCAAAATTGCTTCCATCAAATGGTGGAATCCCATTTGAAATTTTGTCTTCCATTTCTTCTTAGGATCTTCCTTCCAGTGGTTAAACTGTACTGAAGGTAACCCGATCTGATACCGATTATTGATACTGAGAGGGGGCTGAATTAGTATCAAGTAAAATTTAAAACCTTTTTCAACTTATACTTAAACCATTTGATTATATCCAATGAGAAATGAACAATAGTATAAGAGTTACACCAATACACCACAATACACCATGCACAATATATGAGAAATAATCAATAGTTATTGTTCAAGGGAAGTAATGACTTCCAAAGGTAGCTACAAATTCCAAATATAAAGGGAGGGATAAACCTCCAAGAGGAAAATACAATACTCCAATATCAATAAAGGTTTGAACTCTCCATCCTTGCCCCTTCTTTCCACCCAAGGATATATGAGAGATAATAAAACTTTACATTAAATCATGACCATCAACCAACCATCACATAGAGTCTGATAATGCTTCTTGAGACTTCTTCAAATTCTGTAATTCTTCAATTCTTGGAATACTCTGATCCTATAGATAATATTACTCAATTTATTCTCTGAAACTCCTCCAATTTTCACTCCTTTAAACCTCCCCCAAAAGAAGTTATATAAAGAATGGTAGACTTTATTTAGTTATGGTTTATTCAGAAGAGAGAACTTGTACAAAATTCCTCACACTCAATATTTAACATTAGATTCGGAAAATATCACACAAGAAACTAAAGTCCGTACTCTTTCCAATGAAATTAGTCCCACTTCATTTGTATTCTCTATGAATAATTTATGATTGTTTTACCTAGAACACTTATTTATTGACTAGCTTCAGGACTGGTCAAAAACCCTATCTTCCACAGAGTGTATCTCCATAATTATAGTGAATCAAGACTAAAACTTTTACCATAGGTACCTTGATATGTCTTCTCATTACAAAAGCAATTTCACCATCTGAATCATTCTAGAAAAAAAGTTATAGCAAAAATGGTAATATGACCTATAAATATCATACCTTAGAACACATCACCAAAAGACTTCATCCTCCCTTCAAATATGGACTTCTTTACTTCTGATTTCCTCTTAAATTCGACTTGTGTATCAAATGAATGTATAATGATATTTGTTTATACCATTTATGTCACTTCCTTTTAACATTAGGGCTGGCCTGACACTTTCTTATTTTGTAATTCTTTTCTTTAATTATTTTCAGGGCCTACATGTACTTCCTTCTTCAATTCACTTTGTCATCTTCAAAAAATCATTTCTCCTCGACCATGAGGATCCATGTGACATGCCACCTACCACTAGAAACAACGTGCTGTATACTATCCATCCATGGTTTTTTTTCTACATGTACATTGTCCTTCATGTCCAAATACCTTCATCAATCTTGAATTCCAAAACCAATGACTAGGGTTGACATCAATGACAACAACCAATCTTCCAACAAGAAGGGGCTAAGGAGTGATACCGTTCATGAGCATCTCCTGCTAATGAGAACATGAAAATATTTAATAATACATCATCATGATGTATCTCCCATTGATGCATGAGTTCATGAAACTCACAGAGATTCTCTATAGGGTTGTCCTCTTTACGCTCTCTAAATATGGGCAAAAAATCACCCCATTCATCCATAGTAGGAAAAACAATAGGAAAACCAGGAACATAGGAGAAATTAAAAGGAGAAAACCTCTGAGCCAATATTCTTTCCATTTCAAAATAGTGGAGTCCCCACTGGATCCTTTAATCATGGAGTCACCAGGTGAATGATATGTAGTCTGAATGTGCCTGGTCTTTGTTCACATCAAAGACCAGATCTGATCATTGTCAATATCCTAGGGAAATTTCAAGATGAGAAAACAACTACTAAAATCCTTATCAAGAAAAATTATCTAGGTCAGCTTCAAGTGTGCTAGAGGCAACCACAACTGAAATAGTCAAGAACATAGTGGAGTTGCTAGGTGCAAGCGAAATCTTCAATGGTTCTGATATCTGATGCACCTTCATAATCATAAGCTCTTTGTTGTTCTATCCCAGGGAAATATCTTCAATTCGTTCCCTGGAAATGGATCCAGAAATGATAGCACTAGAAGTCACCCTCCATTTGCAGAGAAGGTAAGCCCAATACCCATCAGAGTTTTATTTGTCACAGGTTGGTTTTAAAGAGGTCAAATGGGCGCAGACTCAAGATGATATCATTTTAACTCGGAAAACTGGAATGGTATGCACCTGCAAGTGAGGTCTTGATTAACTTAAGTTAGTAAGTTTGAGCAAGGATGAATAAAGAGACGACTTTGGTTAGGAGAGTGTAGAGGTCTACCGTAGACATCAGGTCTTCCAACAACCTAAGGAGGAAAAGCTTCAAATACAATATCCTCTTGGATTCAAAACTTTAGGAAACTGAAGAACGTAAATAACAACACTACAATCAAACATACATTACAATACAGTCAAAACAATCCATGTGAATCCTTCAATCATCGACACTTCAGTATTAGAGGAAAATAGGATGAAAAAGAAGATGACTTTCATTAAACAAGAAGTCTCAGATCAAAATACATAACCAGAGAACCATAAGCTTCATAAAAAGTTTACAATACGGGAGAACTGCTCCACCATCAACCTTAAAAAAATATCAAAACTACCTACATATACTAGAAATGTTGCAACCACTAGGAATGTGATCAGACCCCCGCATTCAAAGTTTCCATTTGGCACCTGCTTTGTCAGATTGTGCAAGCCTCCTCATGTCATATGCAAGCCAGGCACAACTATGTGCTTTATAGGAAAATATGTTCATAAGGAAGCTTCGGATGGATAGTTCGCCTTCACGACCGCTCTCTACATGTTTTCCATTTATGGGGTGAGACGAGGTCTCAACTTCCACCCCCATCTTCAATAACTACCTTCACCGAGATCAGGATGAGGCCTAACACCCATGAATGTTTCAGGTGGTGCCCATGAATTCTTTGAGTCAATCCTGATGCATCGAGGCCCTGCAAGTCTTGTTCTATGACCAATATGGGGGTTACAGGTTGTAGGATGATAGCGTATGCACAGGGGTGATGTGGAATGGAGTTCTTGGAGAAAACTTGCATGGCACAATGAGTGAGCGACGACCATGTGGAAGGAAGCGGTTGGGGGGAGCAGAGGTTGGGATGAGGCTACGGTGGAAGAAGGAGAGGCAGAGGTGGCAGAGGGAGTTGGGACACCAACACAGGTGGAGGTGACACGAGAGACAAATGTCAGGAAGCGAGAGTGGTAGAGAATGATGAGTGGAGGATAGTTGTGAGGGGGAGAGAGGCAGAAGTGAAAAGGGATATGTGACAGGTGGGGAAAGTTTGAGTGGAAGACATGTGTCGAAGGGATGCGAGAGTGGTATGGGAAAGTGGTAAGAGGGCTATCTCAGAGGGGGGGTTGGTAAGTATTTTAGTGCGGGGGGGTATTATTTGACAAGGAGACGCCACGTTAATGGGGGGGGCTGCACCCGAAAACCACTAACTCGGACCCCCCCCCGTTAAAGGAAGAAGGTCAGGGTGGGTCTAATATGCACTGTGGGCAATCGATATGAGTGCAATCCTATTGACCGTTAATATCAACACGTCCAATAGCTATGATGCACCAATCCATCGATCCATCCAAAGACTTAGGGTAAAATTGATCCGAATTATTTTCGGCATGAAATGAGAGCGAAGATATAATAAATAAATGCAGAGAGATATCATAGATATTCAATAATATAACAGAAATGTATCATAGATGCAACCATAAAAACAGAGATACAGTAATACACGATTTCTATTAATGAAATAAATGTACAGAGACTATTAAAATACAGAGTGAAAGACTCGCTAGAAAGGTAGACACTTATCTTTGAGAACAAATGTGACGGCTACTCGCATTCGCTAGAAGATGATTAAAATGAGGCTCTGAAGTCCTTTTTACAATAAACAGGAATTCCAAAAACCCTAGATATCCAAAAACATAACGCTAGGAGATGAAGCGCCAAAAGTCACGTGGGCCCTGTCTGGGTAAGTAAGTACATCAACTTCCCGGGGTTGTAACTTTTGCCTACGATCTCCGTTTTAGGTGTATGATAGCCCGTTGGAAAGGTATTGTTAAGGAGATTCATTTTGGAGGCTCAATCATTCATTCAACTATAATTTTGAAGCTCCATCCCTAAAAACCTTCATTTAGGCCCTCAAAATGGCCCCGAAAGTTAAAACTACTAAACATAGTAAATTGCCAAAATTGTTAGAAAACTGTTTTGAGCCTATTGGAAAAGGTGGGTGGCCATAGATATCCACCTGGATCAATCCTCTCTCCTTAGGAATCAATGGTCTCCATTGCGTTGAGTGCCTGGGGGAAAGAAAAAATCGTTTGTTGAATCTAAATCTTGGTGAGTTGCTTGCCTTGCTGGAGACATCGCGTTGCTCGGTTTGAGGAAGGCTATCATGAGGATGTGGCTGGAAGGGATGGACCTTTTTAACCAATATGGATACATGATATTATTTTATGTAGAAGGAATATTTACACTTTGCTACAATATTGTCGACCTGTTTTTGTTGGATAGAAGATGCTTGGGCCGAGGCTGTAGTGGTTGCAGTATCCTTTCGTTCACCTTTTGAATAGATTGTGAAGAAGCTGAATTTTATAGTATGAGATACTACCTTGTGACACTTTTTAGGTGGGATAGTAGTTAGAACTACCTATGGTATTTTGTAGAGATGACCCCCCATAGAAACAATGACACTGTGGGGTCGAGACTCATAAACAACATGGCACTTCCACATATATGGTTGGCCCAAGAGAACATCACAAACATCCAGTGGGGAAACATCACATAATACCTCATCCTTCAAGGGTTGGATGCCATATGACAATCGACATTACTGGCTGACATGAAGATCTCATCCTTGGCGAAGCCACCCGATGTTGTATGGTTGCGGGTGTGGTGTTGTCGACAATCCAAACTGTTTGACGACCTCTACTGAGATGAGGTTCTTATGGCTTCCACTATAAACAATAAAATGCAGCGAGGTCCCCTTCACCCACATATGTGAATGAAAAAGGCACCCCCCCTCTTCAGGATCTGTTGGTTCTTCTGGTTGAATTGTTGTGGTCGCGACAATAGCAGTGGGGTTTGCGTCGATGATATGTCTTTTACCAGTATTTTTAGAATCATATTCTGAATCAGGGTTCGGCTCCTTGTCTTTGATCTCATACACCATTGACTGTTTTGAGTGACATTCATCAGTGTTGTGCCAGGGGATTTTGTGGAAATCGCACCATTTTCTGGTGTCCTTCTTTGTCTTCCCACGACCCTTCTTTTCTTGTGGCTTGGACTGGTTTTCGGGAAACTATTTTTTAGGGCCGTCTTTGTATTGGTGAAATCCAGAACTTCTTGGACCCTCTCTTGCCATAGTGTGATCCATCTCATGTACTGGTCCTCATAGTTTCCAATAGGGTAGTATTGTTCCTTTACTACATCCACAAAAAAATCCCAAGTGGGCTCGACCCCATATATTCTAGAATCCTCTGTGGAACTTTGCTCCAAGTAAGTTTCTCACCAATGTTTGACATGGGGGAGAGATTTAAGGAGTGAAAAGGTGATGTTTTCTCTATCAGAAAAATTATCAACAGAGAAATAACCTTCTAACAGATTTAACCATTTATCTAGGGCATCCGCATCTATCTAACCTTCAAATATAAGAATATCAAAATTGACCTGTACCTTAAAAGGCGAGGTTCCTCCAAAGTTGTTTCTTTATGAAGATGTGCCTAATGATATCAAGAGGCATTGAAGGATGTGGGAAAAATTCTCCATCATTTCATTCCTCTATCACATGAGAGCTTGCTCAAGCAACAAACTGATAGGATCATCTACTTCGTCGTTTTTCTTTTATTCTGCCATGGAGGTTTTCTTGGGGATGTGAGATAGATTTTCTTCAAGAGAGACAAGCTCGATCCCCAACTTGCTATACTTAGACATCGCTGGGGAAATGCACTGAAAAATGATCAAGAGCAGCATGCTCTGATACCACTAATCCGGATTATTTTCGGCACGAAATGAGAGCGGAGATATAATAAAGAAATGCAGAGAGATATCGCAGATATTCAATAATATAACATAAATGTATTAGAGATGAAACCATAAACACAGAGATACATTAATACATGATTTCTATTAATGAACTAAATGTACAGGGACTGTAAGAATACAGAGTGACAGACTCGCTAGAATGGTGGCAGCTTATCTCTGAGAAGAGATATGACTGGTACTTGCATTTGCCAGAAGATGATTAAAATGAGGCTCTCAAGGCCATTTTACAATAAACAGGAATTCCAAAACCCCTAGACATCCAAAAACCTAACCCTAGGATATGAAGTGACAAAATTCATGTGGGCCCCGTCTGGGTAAGTTAGAACATCAACTTCTCGAGGTCGTAACTTTTGCATACGATCTTCGTGTTAGGCGTATGATAGCCCATTGGAAAGGTATCATCAAGGAGATTAATTTTGGGGGTTCCATCATGCCATTGGCTATCATTGAGAATTTATTTACTGAAAATCCTTCATTTAGGCCCTCAAAATGGCCACGAAAGTTAAAACTGCTAAAAATAGTAAATTGCCAAAATTGCCAGAAAATTGTTTTGAGCCAGTTGGAAAAGGTCAGTGGCCACCGATATCCACCTGGATTAATTCTCCCTCCTTATGAAGAAATGGTCTCCATTGCATTGAGTTTTTGGGGGAGAGGAAAAATCATTTGTTGAATATGAATCTTGGTGAGTTGCTTGCCTTGTTGGAGATGTCACGCTCCTCGGTTTATGGAAGGCTATCAGGAGCATGTGGCTAGAAGGGTTGGACCTTTTTAACTAATCTAGATACATGATATTCTTTTGTGCAAAAGGAATCTTTACACTTTGCTAAAATATTTTCGACCTTCTTCTGTTGGATAGAAGGTGCTTGGGCTGAGGCTGTAGTGATTGCAATATCATTTTGTAGTATGAGATACTAACTTGTGACACTTTTTAGGTGGGACAATAATCGGAAATACCTTTGGTATTCTGTAGAGATGACCCCCCAGAGAAACAATGACACTGTGGGGTTGAGACTCATAAACAACATGGTGCTTCCACATATATGGTTGGCCCAAGAGAACATCACAAACATCCAATGGGGAAACATCACATAATACCTCATCCTTGAAGGGATGGATGTCGTATGACAATCAACATTGTTGGCTGACGTGAATATCTCATCCTTGGAGAAGCCACCCGATGTTGTATGGATGTGGGTGTGGTTTTGTTGACAATCCCAACTATTTGAAAACCTCTACTGAGATGAGGTTCTTCTGGCTTCCACTATCAACAATAAAATGCAGCAGGATCCCCTTCACCCACATCTGTGAATGAAAAAGGCGCTCCCCCTCTTAAGGATCTATTGGTTCTTCTGGTTGAATTGTTGCAGTCACAACAATAGCAGTGGGGTTTGTGTCGATGATCTATATTTTACCAGCATTTTCATAATTAGATTCTGAATCAGGGTTCGGTTCCTTATCTTTGATCTCGACCACCAATGAATGTTTTGAGCCACAATCATCGGTGTTGTGCCAGGGGCTTTTGTGGAAATCGCACCATTTTCTAGTGTCCTTCTTTGTCTTCTTGTGACCCTTATTTTCCTGTGGCTTGGAATGGTTTTCAGGAGACTGTTTGTTAGGGCCGTCTTTTTTTCATACTTTGGTTGTTGCATATTTGCAAACTCGAACTCCCGTTTCTTCCGGTGCTTAAATTTCTACTCATTTTTAACAGCATATCGATAAGCAGCACTGAGTGATGAGATGTATAGAAAATCCATTTTAGTTTGGATGTATCTATGTAGAACCCCATGGTATTTCAGAACCAAATGTCATTCAAAGTCTTTGATACCCATCTTGGTGCGCAAGGTATGGAAGGTATTGGTGATATCTAGAACTGTTTGGCCCCTCTCTTTTTGCAATGTAGTCCATCTCATAACTGGTCCTCATAGTTGCCAACAGGGTAATACTGTTCCTTTACCACATCCACAAAAAAATCCCAAGTGGGATCGACCCCATATATTCCAGACTCCTCTATGGAACTTTTCTCCCAGTAAGTTTCCCAACAATGTTTGACATGGGGGAGAGCTTTAAGGAGTGTGAAGGTGATATTTTCTTTGTCGAAAAAATTATGATCAGAGAAACAACCTTCTAACATATTTAACCATTTATCTAGGGCATCTGCATCTATCTGACCTTCAAATATAGGAACATCAAAATTGACTTGTACCTTAAAAGGCGAGGTGCCTCCAAAGTGTCCTCTTGATGAAGATGCGCCTGATACTATCGGAGGCATTGAAGGATGTGAGCAAAATTCTCCATCATTTCATCCTTCTATCGCATGAGAGCTTGCTCAAGAAACAACCTGATAGGATCGTTTTCTCCGTCCTTTTTCTTTTCTTCCGCCATGAAGGGTTTCTTGGGCGTGCGAGAGACATTGTATTCAAGAGAGACAAGATCAAGGACAAACTTTCCATACTCAGACCTCGTCGAGGACATGCACTGAAAAATGATCAAGAGCAACCTACTCCGATACCACTGATCTATATTATTTTCAACATGAAATGAGAGCAGAGATATAATAAAGAAATGTAGAGAGATATTGCAGATATTCAATAATATAACAGAAATGTATCAGAGATGAAACCATAAAAATGGATATACAGTAATACATGATTTATATTAATGAAATAAATGTACAGAGTGAAAGACTCCCTAGAATGGTGGCAGCTTATCTCTGAGAAGAGATGTGACGGTTGCTCGCATTCGCCAGAAGATGATTACAATGAGTCTCTGAAGGAATTTTTAAAATAAACAGGAATGCCAAAAACCCCAGACATCCAAAAACCTAACCCTAGGAGATGAAGCACCAAAAGTCATGTGGGCCTCATCTGGGTAAGTTAGTACATCAACTTCTCGGGGTCGTAACGTTTGCATACGATCTTCGTTTTAGGCGTATGATAGATCATTGAAAAGGTATCATCGAGGAGATTAATTTTTGGGGTTCAATCATGTATTTAGATATTAGTCAGAATATTTATGCCTAAAAACTTCATTTAGGCCCTCAAAATGGCCCCTAAAGTTAAAACTACTAAAAACAGTAAATTGCCAACATTGCCAAAAAACAGTTTTGAGCTAGTTGGAAAAGGTAGGTGGAAACTGGTATACACCTGGATAAATCCTCCCTCCTTATGAAGAAATGGTCTCTAATGCATTTAGTGCTTGAGGGAGAGGAAAAAGAGTTTGTCGAATCTGAATCTTGGTGAGTTGCTTGCCTTGCTAGAGACATCGCACTGCTCAGTTTATGGAAGGCTATCATGAGCATGTGGCTCGAAGGGTTGGGCATTTTTAACTAGTCTGGATACATGAGATTATTTTGTGCAAAAGGAATCTTTACACTTTGCTACAATTAGAAGGTGCTTAGGTCGAGGCTGTAGTGGTTGCAGTATCCTTTTGTTCACCTTTTGAACAGATTGTGAAGAAACTGAATTTTGTAGTATGAGATACTACCTTGTGGCACTTTTTAGGTCGAACAGTAATCAGAACTACCTCTGGTATTCTTTAGAGATGACCCCCCAGAGAAACAATGGCACTGTGGGGTGAGAATCATAAACAACATGGTGCTTCCACATATATGGTTGGCCCAAGAGAACATCACAGACATCCAGTGGGGAAACATCACATAATACCTCATCCTTGAAGGGCTAGATGTCGTATGACAATCGACATTGTTAACGGAAATGGAGATCTCATCCTTGGCAAAGCCACTCGATGTTGTATTTCTGTGGGTGTGGTGTTGTCAACAATCCCAACTGCTTGACGACCTCTGTTGGGATGAGGTTCTTCTAGCTTCCACTATCAACAATAAAATGCAGCGGGGTCCCCTTCACCCACATATGTGAATGAAAAAGTCACTCCCCCTCTTAAGGATCTGTTGGTTCTTCTGGTTAAATTGATGTGGTCGTGACAATAGCAGTGGGGTCTACATCGATGATCTGTCTTTTACCAGTATTTTCAGAATCAGATTCTGAATCAGGTTTCATCTCCTTATCTTTGATGTCGGCCACCAATGACTATTTTGAGCGAAATTCAATGGTGTTGTGCCAGGGGATTTTGTGGAAATTGTACCATTTTATGTTGTCCTTCTTTATCTTCCTGTGACCCTTCTTTTCCTGTGGCCTGGACTGGTTTTCAGGAGATTGTTTGTTAGGGTCGTCTTTGTCATACTTTGGTTGTTGCAGATTTGCAGACCTGAAATCCCATTTGTGCTGGTGCTTAAATTTCTGCTCAATTTTAACAGCATATCGATCAGCAGCACCGAGTGATGAGATGTCAAGAAAATCCATTTCAGTTTGGATGTATCTCTGTATATCCCCACGGTATTTCAGAACCAAATGATGTTTGGATTCTTTGATACCCAGCTTGGTGCACGAGGTATGGAAGGTATTGTTGAACTCTAAAACTTCTTGGCCCCTCTCTTGCCGCAGTGTGGTCCATCTCATGTACTGGTCCTCATAGTTACCAATAGGGTAATACTGTTCCTTTACCACATCCACAAAAAAAACCCAAGTGGGCTCGACCCCATATATTCCAGAATCCTCTATGGAACTTTGCTCCCAGCAAGTTTCCCACCAATGTTTGACATGGGGGAGAACTTTAAAGAGTGCGAAGGTGATCTTTTCTCTATCGTAAAAATTATGAACAGAGAAATAACCTTCTAACAGATTTAACCATTTATCTAGGGCATCTGCATCTAGGTTGAGGTTGTAGTGGTTGAAGTATCCTTTTGTTCACCTTTTGAATAGATTGTGAAGAAGTTGAATTTTGTAGTATGAGATACTACCTTGCAACACTTTTTAGGTGGGACAGTAGTCGGAACTACCTCTAGTATTCTGTAGAGATTACCCCCCGAAGAAATAATGACACTGCAGGGTCGAGACTCATTGTTATCACTGAAATTTCGTCTGCACATGGCGAAAATAACTCCGCATCATCAAAACAGCAATGAAGTCATCCATGGCACTGAATTAGTTTCACAGCATTCCAGAAGGGTCAAAAACTATACAAAGTAACCAAAAATTGAAAGGCCCTTTACAGCAGTTTGATGCGTGCGCGCATGCGCGGGACAAAAACGTGTAAGTAGCGCATGCGCGCTCGATGCGTGACTGTCAATACCAGAACCCACGCATCTTCTAATACGGTGCATTAATTGAATAGGTCGGCCTTCCAACTGCCTACGGACCGGCCCCCAAGATGATTTGACTCTTAAATTAGAGCCGGATCTGCAAAATCAGTGGGTTAATGACCTAAGTAAACCCTAAAAGGGTCCCTGTTCACACTTGGAGAAGGTTACGTGACCGCGTGAAGAAATGCTATAAAAATCCGTGAGGATACACTGTTTTGGAAAGGAATTCTAAGAACCATTATGCTGTTCAGATGGTTTAAGGGCTCATCCTTTAAACAACAACCCATCAGCTGCATCACCGAGAGTTCTTTCACTGCTCAGTTCTTCTCATTTGTAAGGAAAGAAAACTGTGTGAGGGCCCCGAAGAGCCTTCCGTTGGAGGGAGAAGGAACCTCTGGTCCCTTCCTTCAGCGTGCTCCGGTTTCAATCAATACACCTGCCTGAAACCATTGGTGACACCTGTGTTCTGTGTTTGATGTTTGATCTTTGCTTCTTGGTACAGTTTTGATTTGTTTTCAGTTCATATTAAGTTGTAGTTTGTTTTATTTCTGTTAACCCTATGCTGCCACAGCTGTTCTGCCTTGATAAACCCAACAGGGTATGCAAGCGCTCTCCATTTTGCTCACCTGGTGACCATTTGAACGTGAACAGACTGGCGACTCCACTGGGGAGTTAGGTATCAAATCCTCCCTCAATTGGGTTTTATTTGCTTTCCTTTCTATTTTACTAACTTGCAGGGACATAAACCGGCCTCCGCCGACCTGTTGATCAGTCGATTCACAGGAGAATCGAGAGAAATCCATCCGGAGTTTCTTTCTCGTTAACTTATCACAAATGCA
>SNQJ01S0013728.1:30652-50048 GCA_010110895.2 Picea sitchensis | reverse complement strand
GATCTTTGCTTCTTGTTACAGTTTTGATTTGTTTTCAGTTCGTATTAAGTTGTAGTTTGTTTTATTTCTGTTAACCCTATGCTACCACAGCTGTTCTGCCCTGATAAACCCAACAGGGTATGCAAGTGCTCTCCATTTTGCTCACCTGGTGACCATTTGAACGCGAACACTCATAAACATCATGGCGCTTCCACATATATGGTTGGCCCAAGAGAACATCACAGACATCTAATGGGGAAACATCACATAATACCTCATCCTTGAAGGGATATATTTCGTATGACAATCGACATTCTTGGCTGACACGAAGATCTCGTCCTTAGCAAAGCCACCTAATGTTGTATGGATGCGGGTGTGGTGTTGTCAACAATCCAAACTGTTTGATGACCTCTGCTGGGATGATGTTCCTTTGGCTTCCGCTATCAACAATATAATGCAGCGGGGTCCCCTTCACCCACATCTGTGAATGAAAAAGGTTCTCCCCATCTTCAGGATCTGGTGGTTCTTCTGGTTGAATTGTTGCGGTCGTGACAATAGTAGTGGGGTCTATGTCAATGATCTGTCTTTTACCAGTATTTTCAGAATCATATTTTGAATTCGGCCACCAATGACTATTTTGAGCGACATTCATCGGTGTTGTGCCAGGGCATTTTGTGGAAAACACACCATTTTACGATGCCCTTCTTTGTCTTCCCGTGACCCTTCTTTTCTTGTGGCTTTGACTGGTTTTCATGAGACTATTTGTTAGGGCCATATTTTTCATACTTTAGTTGTTGCATATTTACAGACCCAAACTCTCGTTTTCTCTGGTTCTTAAATTTTTTCTCAATTTTAGCAGCATATAGATAAGCAACACTGAGTGATGAGATGTCCAAAAAATCCATTTCAGTTTTGATGTATCTGTGTAGATCCCCATAGTATTTCAAAACCAAATGACATTCGGATTATTTGATACCCATATTGGTGCGCAAGGTATGGAAGGTATTGGTGAAATCTGGAACTGCTTGGCCCCTCTCTTTTCGCAGTGTGGTCCATCTCATGTATTGGTCCTCATAGTTGCCAACAGGGTAATATTGTTCCTTTACCGCATCCACAAAAAATGCCAAGTGGGCTCGGCCCCATATATTCCAGACTCCTCTATGGAAATTTTCTCCCAGTAAGTTTCCCTCCAATGTTTGACATGGGGGAGAGATTTAAGGAGTGCGAAGGTGATCTTTTCTCTGTCGAAAAAATTATGAACAGAGAAATAACCTTCTAATAGATTTAACCATTTATCTAGGGCATCCGCATCTATATGACCTTCAAATATAGGAATATCAAAATTGACTTATACCTTAAAAGGTGAGGTGCATCCAAAGTGGCCGCTTCATGAAGATGTGCCCAATTCTATCGGGAGGCATTGAAGGATGTGGAAAAAATTCTCCATCATTTCGTCCCTCTGTCGTGTGAGAGATTTCTTAAGCAACAAACTTGTAGGATTGTCTACTCTGTCATTTTTCTTTTCTTCCACCATGGAGGCTTTCTTGGGTGTGCGAGAGATATTTTATTCAAGAGAGACAATCTCGAGACCTAACTTTCTATACTTGGACCTCGTTGGGTACATGCACTGAAAAACGGTCAAGAGCAGCCTGCTCTGATACCACTGATCCAGATTATTTTTGGCACGAAATGAGAGCGGGGATATAATAAATAAATGCAGAGAGATATTGCATATATTCAATAATATAACAAAAATATATCAGAGATGCATCCATAAACATAGAGATACAGTAATACATGATTTATCTTAATGAAATAAATGTACAGAGACTGTAAAAATACAGAGTGAAAGACTCACTAGAATGGTGGTAGCTTATCTCTTAGAAGAGATGTGACGGTTACTCGCATTTACCAGTAGATGATTACAATGAGACTCTGAAGGAATTTTTACAATAAACAGGAATGCCAAAAACCCTAGACATCCAAAAACCTAACCCTAGGAAATGAAGTGCCAAAATTCACGTAGGCCCCGTCTAGGTAAGTTAGTACATCAACTTCCTGGGGTCATAACGTTTGCATACGATCTCTGTTTTAGGCGTATGATATCCCATTGGAAACATATCATTGAGGAGATTAATTTTGGGGGCTCAATCATGCCTTTGAATATTATTGAGAATCTATATCCTGAAAAATCTTCATTTAGGCCCTCAAAATGGCCCCGAAAGTTAAAACTGCTAAAAATAGTAAATTGCCAAAATTGCTAGAAGACCATTTTGATCCAGTTGGAAAAGGTGGGTGGCCACTGATATCCACCTAGATCAAAAATTCATTTGGTGGGTTTTTTAGCCCATTTTTTCTCATTTTTTCACCCAAGGCTCAAATCCTAAGGGAAAACACCCCCCCTACAAACATATGTGCTAACACCTACCATCCTTCCTTTCCCAGTCAGTTATCCAATCCTTTTTTCTTTTTGAAAAATTCCATAGGTGTACACACTCTATCCTCTATTTATACCACGTTCATACATAGTCTGCATAGTATACATCCCATGTACATACGCAGACTGCTTGTGCACATCCCACATCTATGTGTTTTGAAAGGTTTTTAAGAAAAAGGGAATTTTTTACTTTCCTAGAAAGACGTTTTGTACTTCTCATCCTTTTTGAAACTACTCAGGGTCTTTGTTAAATGTGTTTGGTTGGGTTAAATATTCGGTTTATCTTTATCTTTGTAAAAAACCCTCATTGATTTTTTATTTTCTTTTGTTTTCTTTAGAGGTTTAGAGTGAGCCAATAAGCATTAGATCCTGCCGTGGATTCCAGTGAATCCTTGCGTTCAGGAAGTGGTTTAGGGTTTGTGTTATTCTTGGGTTTATTTTCTCTTCATATTGCTTATGCTTTGAAAAATGAAAAATATCATTTACTTATGATTTTGTTTCCTAAGAATTCGAAAATAAAATAAAATTATTGCATTCAGTTATGCATTTTGTTTGGTAGTTGTAGCATAGATTGTTTTTTACAAAAGAAAAGAGTTCTTTTTCAAAGTTCCTTCTTTTCTATTTCCCTGAAAGTTTAGTAGTTTCCATTTACATTGTAAAACGAAAAGCGCATTCTAGGAAACTTTTTGCATTATAGGATCTTGGAATACTATCTTGAAAAGTTTGCATTTACAAATATTTAAAAGTCATTTCTTTCAATTTGAAGAATCTAGTTTTCTTTTACATGAATGCTCTAAAGTTTGTCTTCTCTTTCATCTCTTGTAAACACCATAAGTTGCAAGTTTGTACCCTTTTGAGTAAGTCAAGACAATTAAAATCAACGATTAACGCTTAAAATCAAATAGACTTTTGTTTGTAGGGTTTTTTGGCATGAGGGATGACCTAGGGTTCAACGCTACATGAATGCACCAACAAAACCCTAACTACCATCCCTTTTGAAAACACCTGTGAGGAAAATGAAGTCTCATCCGAGGTAGAGGCAGGGGTGGTTGCACGACTCAGGTGTCTGCAACCTTAGCTAGGACACAGATCTGTGATTGTACTACTTAATAAAGCACTTAGCACCGTCAGTTCCTAAATAAGCAATCAATATCCACTTTGCTAATAAAACAGGGCTTCGCAGCATCCACACTAATCTAATGTACTTAAGAACTTAGGAAAGGCAAATATATTAGATCCAATAGATCAAGAATTAAGCATAGTCATATAGGTCAGATCTAACATTCTCACAAATCATTAGCACTAAGCATAAGAAGATATATCTAAATATATAAAATCACTTAGCAAATAACATGTGAACACATCAAGACAAGGCACAAAGCAGTATAACACAGTATTTACATGGTTCACCCCCACCCCGGGGCTACGTCCACCAACTCTTCTTCTTTATTGTCTTCAATCAATCGGTTACAACACAGAGACTCAAAACCCTTCTTCGCATAGGACAGAAGATCTACGAAGATTTATAGATCCTTCTTCCTTGTGTTACAACACAAATCCTTCCACAGTCTGTTACAACCACTTGCACTTAGCCCTTACAATCCGCACTAGCACTTAACCTCTAGCACTTAGCACAACTGATCTCACATCACATTGATGCAATTATTCTCTAGCCTTGTTCTACATCTCCTATAAATCTATATATATATTACAAAATAGGCCTAAACATGGGTAAAACCATGGGCCGACATCCCAATCCCATTACATAATCCCAAAAACCCAAAAAGGACCCAAACATGGGCCGAGATCCCGTGATCTCCACTTCATCTTGCGCTCCTCCTTTGGCAAGCTGTCAAAGTCCTAAAATAGGTCAACATGACCAAGAATATCCGAAAACTTGGTCAAGGGACAACATGCCCCCAACACTCACCTGTGACTCATCCCGAGTCACTCTAGTCTGATCAATTCGGCTTCAAACACCTCGAGTTTGGCTTGATTTTCTTCGACTTGCTGTTGTGATATGGCCTCTTTCTCAGCAAATTCCTGGATCACTACGTCATTCACTAGCCCTTTTAGGAATTGTTTTGTTGTGGTGATAACCTGTTCTAGCTCTACTCCATGGCTTTCAACCTATGTGAACAATTGTCATGCCTTATATTGCATAGGTTGGAGTCATTGAGTTACTTCCATAACTTTTCTCTGGATCGTATGGAACTGTTGTTGGGTGGTGTGTTGTTATTGAGACCACTTCATTCTTTCTACGGCTGACAGGGCCTTCAGCTATGCCTGTAGTGTGTCTGTGTGCTACTTCGCTTCCTAGAGTTGAGACTCTAGTGCTTACAATTTTGGATTCTCAGCGAGCTTCTCATACGTTTGGGCACTGTGGTTACTCAACTACTTGCATTCCAAGGCAAGAGATTTCAGTCTCTCAACTGCACTACAGGAATTTGCTTCCCTTTGGTCTCGTACATCTTGAGGGGTCTTGGGCACTGTGCGTAGCTCCAAATCTGCTATGTGTTGTTCTAATTGTAGGATCAATTCTTCAAGTTGCACTACTTGTTGTGGAATTCTCTCTTCGGCCTTTACTTCGATGACTGTCACAGAGCAAAGTACTATGTTGACCCTTTCCTTTACTTTGAGTTTCTCTGTGAGAAAATGTTCCTTTCTTTGTTGCAGTTGTGCTCTTTCTTCATCCCACTTCGCTTGGAGATCAATCTTTTCACGTTCTGCAACACTGCGTTGTTGTAGAAGGTCTTCTTGTACTTGTGATAAATCCTGGGTGGCTTGCGCTATTTCCTCCTGTGGTCGTCTGGATTCGGTGGAGTTGAGCTGGATCATCTCCTAGTTCTAGTGTTTCCAATGGCAGAGGCGCAGTGGAAATTGCGCGGCTGGACTGTAGTGCCTGATGCACCCCTTGAATTTCAACCTTAATTCGATTGTATATATCCTCCTGTTGAGCCTCTTACTTCTCTGCTATATCCAACGAAGCATCATTTAGTGTTGCTATAATGAAATCGAAGTCATTTGAGGTGAGAGTAGTATTCATTTTGGTCATAGATGCTCTCGATTTCTTCTGGGAAGAAGGCTTCGGGGCGGGAAACCTTCCTTTTCTTCAAGGGGTCCTCCTCGTCTCTAGGCGATGTAACCTCACCTTTCTTCTATCCAACTTCTGTGCCATCTATCTCTCCACCATCTCCTCCTTTCTCATGTGAGATGGAAGTAGTCTTTGTTGAGGTATTGCTTACGTCTTGGGCTTCCTCATTTTTATTTGTTTTGTTGGGTCCAAGTGTATCATGTGATGCTTCTAGACTATCAATGTCAGACATCTCCGCAGGATCTACTGGAATAAGGAGGTCCGCCATCCAGTCTTTAGTAATCTCTTCTAAGTCATCCTCTGTTAGCTTGTAGTAAGATTGAAGTTGTTGCTTGTGCTCGTCAGTGCGCGCTGTAATATAAATGAAATGGCGGTCCATGCTGAATTTCATTAAAGGCTGAAACTTGTGTAAAGTATTTGGATTTATGCGAGGCGTAGAATAGATCGATACCCTCAACTAGTTGTAGTATGTATGGAACATGAAATTTGACTTCCATTGATTGTTCATGTCACTAGAATACCACAGTTTACTGAACTTCACAGCCAGAGGTTCAAAGGGCTCGATGTCCGGGAAGGTCTCACCTTTCGGCATCTCCCAGACGATGAAAGTGATCAGGATCAAAATCCAATTGAAGTGGAATTCATATCCCTGGTCTTGCGCTTCCCTACAATCTAGTTCCAACTAGTTCACCAGGTACTTCACCCAATTCATTTGTATGCCCTATGTGCACTTCCCTACGAGGTCGACTACAAAACTAGTCACTTGGGTGGGGAAATTCTTGCAGACTAACTTTCCTGCGATCAATTGATAGGCTAGGCACACTACATCGCTGTGGATAGAGGCTACCTTGTAGCCTCTCATTGCCTTCTTGACATCTCCATAAATTTCCTTGATCCTTTGTGCGAGAGTAGGGTGCATGCCTTTTCCAGGATAGAAATCATGTGGGTCAGGGCCTTGCATACTTAGCCCTGTGATCTGATTGATCAATGTCGGATCCACTGTGATATGGCAGTTTAAACACAAGTATCCGCCATAGTAATAGGACAGCAGTATCTTGACGCATGAATTCACTTCTTGGTGCCTTCCGAAGTGAGGAATCTTCATGACATTGAGCAATGTGGACTGCACGAGGTTCATAGTCCATGACTGGGGAACTATATTTGAATTCTTTCCCTTTGTTCTGGTCAAGTACTTATGCAGGGTGAGCATGTTGTATACCTTCTTTTCATCGAGGTTGAAGTCGCTAAACTTCAACGCTGCAATATTTTCTTAATCTGCGTGAAATGCATGTATCCCCTTTAGGAGGTACACAGTGACCAAAGCGTACTCAAATTATCTAGGCACACTGTCTCGATTTATTGCATCACTCAAAGGTAGTAGATAGGTGGGTAAAATGATCGGAATCAACTTAACATTTGCAAGATCATCTCTGTTCTTGGTTCATTTTTGATCGGATGATCGGGATGGTCCTGTTGCACAAGAAATGGATGGAGATGCTTTCACTTTTCTTATGGATGAAGCCTGGATACCTTCAGACATTGACATGACTATCTCAGTCATCAAGTTGATCAAAAATTCTTCAACATATTTCTCTACGATGCTCAATTCTTCCGACATAGACACTTGGGGTGAACAATCGCGGGTTCGGGGAACAACTTAGACACAATACTAAGATAGAGGGAAAGAGCTCAATGGTCACTGTATAAAATTGGATTAGTCTGTGGGCTTGAATTATCACTTAGAAAAATTGTTCTCAGTGCATGGAATGACATGATAAATAGGTAACTCGACAACGGTTCACTTACAATGGGTATGAGCCTCCATTAACTCTTGTTCATTTCGTTATGGCGTGGTCCAACGGTCTGATAATGAACCATAATTTCCTTTCTTCTCATTTGGAGCATCGATCAAATGGTTATAATGTCCCCAACAACTATATTGCTTCATCATGGCAAAGTGCCATGTTCCACTGTTCTGATATCCCGACGAAGCTCCAATTCTGCAATTTTTTTGTCTGCGAAGTTCCCTCTAGAACCTTCTGCAATTTTTTGAACTTAGCTCTCTTCTTACTTAGATTTCTAGCCTTCTTTCCAATGAGCTTCATCTTGGTAATTCTTTTTCCATTTTGATTCTTATCTTCTTTGGTCATAGTCACTTCACGTTGTTGATATTCTTCCCTAGGGTTCCTAGATAATACTTCTTGTTTGTCTGGGGTAGGTACTTCAATCTTCTGTGGATCCTCTAGTGTTCTCTCAACTTCAACATCTGGGTTTCTAGTGTTAAATAAATTCAATATGTTCTCATGTTCTTCAATGAAGTGTGTGATCCTTCTGGTTATGAAATATTTTAACTCTTGTTTCTTATGCTCCAAAACTTCTTCTTATTTATTTCATCTGGCTTGATCTCTATCAATCCAAGGTTTTCCTAGTAACATGGTAAATGGGGCGTTTCCTTCAACAAATTTAATAATCTCAAAATCTTCTTCTGTCGAAGTTCCATTGGCATTCATAGGTATCTGGGTGAGCCTTCCACACAGGTTTATCATATTTCCTCTAAATAACCCTATTCCTCCTAATGAAGGAATCATAGCAAGCCTCCCTATAGCTTGCCAAGTTCTTTCTGTCATGATATTCACCTGTGCTTCCTCATCTAGAACACAGTCAATGTAGAAGCCTCCTATTCTTACTTCGATGCATTCTTTTTCTTTGAAAATCTCTAATAATATTACATGTTGGTGGTCATTCAGGGTTTCTTTTATCTATAGCAATGCTTTCTCTTATTCTTGTTGGGGTTCTTCCATAGTTTTTGGATCTGCCTTAGGGTTTTCTTGATTCAGGTTCATTTTTTCAACTTTAGCAATCATTCTAGGGAAATCCAACACTTCATGGTCCATAGCCTTGCAACAAAGACAACTAGGTCTCTTTCCAGGGCATTCCTTAGCCAAATGTCCCAATCTTATGCAACTGTGGCAGAGGGTTAATTCTCTCTTTCTTCTAAATGATCCCCAACTTTTCCTGTCCTGCGCACTATGATCATAGGAGATAACCTGCAACAAATTCTTTCTAGGATCCTACATCCATTTGTTAGTCCAAAAATCCTTTCTATGCATAGGTATAACATATATTTAACTATTCTTATCAAATCTACTCATATCAAACCTTATTTCATCTATTAATACCCTAGTTTTCAAACTAGGACAGACTCTATTAAACATACCTAGATACATACTCTAGAAACAAAACTTTCCACTTTTCTTACTTCTTCAGAGCACAAAGCTTCCAGTTCTAAACCTTTTCACTATTCTTACCTTTTTATCAGAGCACAAAGCTTACATATCTTACCTCTTTTAATCAAGAATTCTCACTTTTACCTTTCTTAGAGCACAAATCTTTTCAGATCTTTTTTCTCTCCTTCAGGTCTAACTTCTTTTCTTCAGATCGAGATCCTTTATTTTAGCACAAAGATTTGTAAATCAAGTAGAATACTGTGCACTAGGTCAACATATATACACATGGGGCTTCCAACATCTTAGGTCAAATATTTGCACAAAGCTTCTTCTTTCTCAGTTCCCAGCAATCACAGTTTCAGGTCCCAGTAATGGAACCATTTGTTGGCACAGGGGAAGACCCGATGTTCAACGCTACAACAACGCACCAACAAAGCCCTAACTATCAGCCCTTTTAGCAACACCTGCGAGGCAGATGAAGTCTCACCTGAGGTAGAGGTAGGGGTGGTTGCAAGACTCAGGTGTATGCAACCTTAGCCAGGACACAGATATGTGATTGTACTACTTAATAAATCACTTAGCACCATCAGTTCCTCAATATGTAATCAATATCCACTTCGCTGATAAAACAGGGCTTCGCAGCATCCACACTAATCTAATGTACTTAATCACTTAGGAAAGGTAAATAGATCAGATCCAACAGATCAAGCATTAAGCATAGTCATATAGTTTAGATCTAACATTCTCACATATCATTAGCACTAAGCATAAGAAGATCTATCTAAATAAATCAAATCAATTAGCAAATAACATGTGAACACATCAAGACAAGGCACAAAGCAGTATAACACAGTATTTACGTGTTTCACCCCCACCCTGGGGCTATGTCCACCAACTCTTATTCTTTATTTTATTCAGTCAATCTGTTACAACACAAAGCACCAAAACCCTTCTTCACATAGGAAAAAATATCTGCACAGCTCACTAGAACCTTCTTCCTTGCATTACAGCACAAATCCTTCCACAGTCTGTTACAACCACTTGCACTTATCCCTTACAATTCGCACTAGAACTTCGCCTCTAGCACTTAGCACAACCGATATCACATCACATATATGCACTTCTTATTTGGCCTCATTCTACATCTCCTAGACATCTATTTATATATTAAAAAATAGGCCTAAACATGGGTAAACCCATGGGCCGAAATCCCAATCCCATTACATAATCCCAAAAACCCAAAAAGGACCCAAAAACGGGCCGAGATCCCGTGATCTCCGCTTCATCTTGCGCTCCTCCTTCGACAAGCTATCAAAGTCCCAAAATAGGTCAACATGACCAAGAATCTCCCAAAACTTGGTCAAGGGCCAATAGGTTTACCAAGTAGTCTAGGCTCTAGGGCCTTGAAATAGGTGTGGAGAGGAAAATATTCAAAGTCATTTAAACAAACATAAGAGTCTAGGATAGGGAGTTTCAGAGTCCATTTTTGTAATATCCAACTGAGACCTCCCTCTAACACAGGGACTAAACACGATATCATGTGAGGAAAGGTAGAGGATATAAGACCTCCAAAGTCGGACCAAGCATAGTAAGGATCATATATTGAGGGTCGTTCTTGGGAATTACATTGACCACATTTGACTACGGAGCCTCTTGGACCTCGAACCCATTCGATATCCTCAGTTGTCTTCCAGACCATTTTCCTCTGGTACCCTTGAAAGTCTTCGGTCTTTGTTATCCTGCTCATTACGATCAACCCAACTGTTGACTATACCCTCTTGGTGACTGACTACGATATGCAAACATAGTTTCCTATTTTTAAGGACTTACATGGGTGACTATGGGGGTATAACATGGTACCCAGGGAAGATGTCAGATCACGCTTTGGAAATTATAATTAGAGGGTGTTTCCATGTTCGAGTTACACTTGCACCAGTAGGTTTCTCTAATGTCGATTAGCGTAATTGTTCTTCCTTCCATTCAGTTGTTTGCTTGATTTTCCATTAGGAACTTTTTAGTTTGTGCTCTTTTTTTCATGCTAGCTCAACCTTACAGTGTCAATTGATCATTTCACAAGGTGGAATATCAACCAAGTATGCCCCCCCCTGGGACCCCCCTAGGAAGTGCCCGATGCACATGACACATAGAGCGAAGTAAGTTGGGATCGTCAGACACAGTTGTTGAATCTGACGCGCCCACACACACACATGCAAAGAATATAACACATACCCAAAATTCTCCCACTTGTTGTTTTCTTTTCATCCAAGGGTCCACAGGATTATATAGTTAACAATCCAGGGCATCAATGCTCATTATTACTCTACACCAGGCGAACTTTTCTATGCTCACAGACTTTTTCAATGAATCTGCAACATTATTCAAAGTGTCAACCTTTTCCGGAAACACCTTATTTTCTTCAACCATTCGAAGACAAAGCATACATGTAAGTTTTAAACCTGTGAAGTAAAGCAATACATATATATTCTTAAGAAAAACATAAAGGAATTCTCTACAGAGAGAATCCCTGCACAAGGCATGTAATCCAACTATGGGAATTAGGTGACGACTCTAAATCAAACGCAAGTCCATTTTACTAGATAGGGCCACCATGGTATCTACCAAAAACCTAGATAGTCATCAAAATTTTCCTAGCAACCTAGTGCTAGCCAAAATCTAGGCCCCTCTTTTCATGTGAATATGCCACAACCTAGACTACTTTTTCTGGCAACTTTGCATTTTCTAGATTTGCCAACACTTTTGAATGACCCGATCTGTCATGATCCGTGTTGGCCCCCCATGCTGACTAAGTTTCCCTAACAAACCCCTAAGTTTGAAGGAAATCTTGGCAAAGATCCAGGTGATCATGTTACAACATTTCCCTTATGGTGCTCATCCAAATAGTTAAAGGATTATTTCATTCAGATGCATTTGTTTCAACGCACTCTTATAGAGGATTCTGTGAAATAGTATATCGAGATCGATAGATATAAGTACACTTACTTTAACGACCTGGATATGGTATTTTTAAACCATTTCTAGTTACCATATGATGTCGACACCAAGTTGCTGGCCAACTTTGAGAAAATGAAAGCTAACTATATCTCGGATCACATCTGATAATGGCGATGATGAAATAGTTTGATAAAAGTTAAGGTCCCTCCCACAATTTTTCTCAAGTGGTTCCTAAATTCCTTGGTTCCTTGTGTATCCAAAGACGTCGCAATGTCCAGGTTTTTTTTTTAAGATGATTCTATTATGAGAGCCCAACAACTGGAGTTGATTTACTCTTAGTCTGGTAAGCTATACGAGATCCTTCCCAACACACCACTGTCGACATTCAAAAAGACCAAACAAAAGTATGGGCTTCATTTCAATGGAATAGTAGGCTCAACACAGAGAAATCCCATAGATTAGTTGTCTAATCAGTTATAGTAGTTATCGATTCAACAGACTGTGGCCAACCAAAATTTTAGTTCATTTTCCCCCGTAACCCAAATGTCGGATATACATAGTGTGCAATCGACAAATCCCAAGGGTAACTAGAAAACCAAGGGAAAGAGGAAACCTAAAAACAAGAAGGGTAAGGGGGACAAGGAGGCTGCAAATAATGTTGGCGAGGGAAAAAACGAAAAGAGAAAAGTGAAGTTTCCATGTAATATTTTCACAGACGACCACTTAACTCACCAATGGCCTCAGCTTGAGGAAGCCCAAAATATATTAGAACAACAATAGTCTGCCATGTTAACCAACCCTTTTCCACAAGGGGAAAATTTGGCTCAATCTTCCTCATCCACGAGCATGCATGGGGGGATTCAAGGATCCCCCACGCATAATACTAACAACTGGGCCACAAACATTTATATGATGAAAGTTGAAGCTAATATATAGACCAGGGCTCATAAATACAGAACACCAGAATCTGTTGAGAAGGGAAAAGAAGTCTCCAACCCACTAACTCCTCTTCAAATTGATAAGACGGTGGGAGAAACGATGACTCACATCCCTAAGGGTGTGTTCAAAAAGGATTCTCACAACCTAAATGCAAGGGTTTCTCAGAATTAATCCATCATGGAGGATCTGGCACAAACTCCTTGTGCAATGTTCGCTTTGGAAGTTCTCCAGAGTTTCCCCTTAGAGAGGAAAGTGTTGTTGTCTACCTTGGGAGCATCCAAGACGTCTAACTCAGGAATGATTGTTTTTGACCCTACAAACCATAAACCTCATCTTCCTCATCATGTCTCTTTTTAGATAGTAGTGGTGTATGCCATGAAATTGTTGACGCGGAACATTTTTTGTATGGTGGTTGATGAGGGTGCCTCAACTTGCATGATGTCGTTGGCATGTTGGAAGGCCATCGACCAACTTGAGTTGTCTCTGTCACCCATGTTGCTAACTACATTTGAAGGTCGATCTTTCATATCACATGGCATAATTCCCTCCTTCCTCGTGTAGTTGGAGGGAAAAAATATGTTCATCGAAGTAGAAGTAGTCAATGTGCCTCTCGACTATAATATTTTGTTAGGGTGAAGTTGGACCTACGCTATGACAGAAGTCGTATCCACCATTTTTTGGGTCTTATGTTTTCCTCATGAAGGTTGGATTATCACCATTGTTTAGTTATCCTTTTCTCGGCCTAACCTTTCATTGAGGGCATCCACGATCCCAATGATTGACAACCCATAGCCAAGTACCGTTAACTTAGGTGTCATATTGTTTCTATCTTTTATGGCGAATTTTGATTATCTGTCGCCTACCAATGATGTCAGTTTTATTTTGACTGTCCCTAACCAGCTGAAGGATGCAATTTTTCAAGTCACATATTTTAGAATGAGTTACTTTAACGACCCATGGATTTTAACTTCCCAATTGGCTTCAATGGAAGGGGTAGGGCACCTTGGAATGACTATGCCCTTATCCATTGTTGATGTTGCATACAGTATTGTCCAGCAAGCCTCGGCCAACCCTAATCTGTCTCCCCCACAAGAGCTAGATCCCATTCTAGAGTATGTTTGGGCTCAAGACTCTCTCACCACTTACGATCCCATGGAATTAGTATTTCCCTATGATGAGGCAATTTTAGAGTCAATGAATAGGCTAGAAATACATTGGGATGATCTTCACCATAGATCTTATTTATTACCCGAGTTGAAGAGAATAGAGGCAGGAGAGTTCATTATGACCATGAATGGAGATTCCCCTTGTTCTATTAACCCTTTAGACATGCACAAAATATATGCTAAGGGAGACATGGAAAGTATAGGTGAAACGATTCCTATCGACATCTCTAGAACCCCTAGTGTCGTGGAAAATTTCTTCGTCAGAGCAAATTTTTCCCCGGAAGAGATTCAGATTTACACTGAATTGTTTAAATAATTTTGTGATGTCTTTTCCTGGTCTTATGAAGAGATGTCAGGAATTGATTCACGTATCATTGAACACGATATCACAAATTACCCTAATGTTAATCCTGTCTGTCAGAAGATTCGCCTGGTCAATCCTCGCAAGGTAGAAGTGATAAAGGCTTAAGTAGAGGAACTCATCAAATATGGTTTCATCTATCCTGTGAATTTGACAGAATGGGTATCGAATCGTGTTCCTGTCAACAAGAAGCAAGGTACAATCCACGTATGTATGCACTTTCGCGACTTGACCAATTTTTTTCCCGAAAGTCAATTTTCCAACCCCATTATTGACTAGATCGTCGATGAATGTGCGGGTTGTGAGGTATTTTATTTTATGGATGGTTTTTTCGAGCACAATCATATTCATACCAAGCATGAGGACCAACATAAAATGAATTTTATTTGTCCTTGGGGTACATTCACATACAAGAAAATGCCTTTTGGACTTAAGAATGTTGTAGCCACTTTTAAATGGTCCATGTCATTTGATTTGCATGACCTCAAACACATAGTCGAGGCGTATCTCGATGATCTGGCATCACACTATTGTAAGAGATCCAATCATCCTGCCCATTTACGACTTATCTTTGAGAGGTGTCGCTACTATCAAATTTTCCTGAATTCAAATAAGTGTAGTTTTTTTGTGACATTGGGACGCTTATTAGGTTTTATGGTGTCAACTAGAGGGATCATGGTCGATCCTTTGAAGGTTGAGGAAATAGTTCAATTGCCTCCCCTACACACAATCCCCCATCTTCAAAGTCTACAGGGGAAATCCAATTTTCTTCGACGTGTTTTTGCTAAATATGTCTAGATTACTAAAGGTTTCATGCATCTCTTGAAAAGAGGGGTCCCATTCTGTTGGGATGAAGTGACTCAACGCTCTTTTGAAGCGCTCTCACGTCTGCCCCTCTACTCAGTGCTCAGGATTTTGGCAAGGATTTATTGTTGTATTCGGCTGCCGCAGAGTCTATTATCAGCATGGTCTTGGTCCAAGAGGATGACGCACTCAAAGAGCATGTTATCTACTATCTTATTCAAGGCCTGGTTGTACCAGAACTCAACTACACACATGTTGAGAAACTTTCTTTGGAAAGTATTCATGTTGTCCAATGGTTCTTTCATTACATATTACTTCGCAATACCATCATCATAGCCATCGTCAACCCTTTTCAATATGTGTTAACATGATGGGTCATCAACGAGAAAATTAGTTAATGGATAGTCATCCTACAAGAGTTTGACTTGGATTTTATTTTGGAAAAATCTAAAAATCTTTGGTCTTTGTTGAACTAATATCGAAACTTCCATTCAAAAGTGGTAATATTTTTCCCGAAGAGTCACTGATCAATGAATATATTTTTATTGTTTGATATTCAGACCCTTGGTATTGATATATACTTGTTCATATTCAGACTTTGAAGTGCCCTTCTTCTTCTTCTCACGATGAGTGTCGATGAATACGCCACCAAGTGCAGAACTATCTTATCCTCGATGACACTTTATATCATCGAGGAGTGGATTTCATTCTCTATCAATGTCCCACTCACGAAGAAGCAGAACTTGTTTTAAACGATTGTCACACATGAGCATGTGGCAGTCATCTGTCTAGGTTGGAAACAACCCAAAATATTATTCGCGTTGGATACTTTTGGCCCTCATTAATCAAATATTGTGTAGAGGTGGTCAAGAAGTGTCACCCGTGCCAGATCTTCTCTTGGAAGATGAAGGAACACCTAGCTCCCATGTTCCCAGTTATTGTTTTCGGTCCCTTCACCAAGTGGGGGATCGATTTCACTACATTTCACTCAGTTTTCAGCTAGGGTGCATCGCTATATCATTGTAGCAGTAGACTACTTTACTAAGTGGGTCAAAGCTATGCCGACATTCAATAATGACAGGGAAAAAACTGCCCATTTTATTTTTAACCAAATTGTATCCAGGTTCAGTATTCTGAAGGATATTGTCAGAGATCATGGTAGTCACTTCAAAAAAAAAATGATGTCTCAATTAACATCAAAATTGTTGGGTATGTGTTATATTATTTGCATGTGTGTGTGTGGGAATGTCAGATTCGACAACTGCGTCCAATGATCCCTCGTAGTAGTGCTCTTTGTGTCATGTGAATTGAGCACTTCCTAGGGGATCCTTGGGGGGGCCAGGTATGGTCCCCCTTGGTTACGTGTAGCATTCGGTACTGGGCAGTAGCTCGGGGCAACGCCCCGAAATTTTTTTTGGGTGGTTTTTTCTATTTTTGGAGGTTTTCTAAATTAATCCTGGATTAAGGGATTAGGGTTTTGGTATCTATGGAATACCTAAAAACATTTTATATATTGAATGGTGAATGGTGAAATTCAATATACTAAAAAAATAAAGGTTTTCCCGGGTTGAGGGTTTTCGGTATAAATCTTTGTGTATTATGTGAATGAGCGATTGATTAATTTTTGTTTTTCTTAAGAATCTATATGCATTGCTTTACTTCGCAGGTTTAAAACTTACATGTGTATCAAAGCTCATTTTTGGCTTCAGAGGGACGCCTCTTTTGTTAAGGGTTTGGCTCGGTCTTGATAGATCAAGTTTATCTTGGGTTTGTGATAAACCTAGGTTTAGTGGGATCTTTTGCAGTGGTGATTTGAGTGAAGAAAGAGGAATGGTGATCTCTTCTAGAATCAAGATAGAGAAGTTCAAAGGTAAAAACTTTGAGCTATGGAAGCTCAAGATGGAGGACCTTCTTGTAGACAAAGAACAATGGATCATTGTGGATCCTAATACACATCCTACTAGTACATCGTCTACTAGCACAGAGGCTACTAGTACATAACCTACTAGTACACAAACTACTAGTACACCACCTACTGGTATGTCAAAGGAATATTGGGAGAATTTGGAATGAAGAGCAAGGAGTATTATTCGACTCTACCTAGAAGATTCATTGTTGTTGAATGTCTTAGGAGAATCTACTACCAAGGAACTATGGGATAAGTTCGGGAAATTGTATCAATCAAAGTCCCTGGTAAACAATTTGTTTCCTTGAAATAAGTTGTATCATATTAGGATGGAAGATGGAGATTCTGTGATAGAACAACTAAATTCCTTTAATACTCTGGTAAGTCAACTTGTCTCTGTTAATATTATGATTGCATAAGAAGATAAGTATATTACTTTGTTATGTTCTTTTCCAGACTCTTGGGGTAATCTGGTTGTAGCAATAGGTAGTACCACTCAATCTACATTGAAGTATGAGGATGTAGTTGCATCCTTGTTATCTGAAGAGATGAGGCGGAAAAGCATGGATGGTCATAGCATAGATGATTTATTTGTAAGAGGTTGTACCCAATACATGAATCATGGTAAGTCTTCGAGGGGGGAGATCTAAATATATAGTTAGATCTAAGTCTCCAGGAAAATCTTTGAGGAAATGTTGGAAGTGTGGTAAAACAGGGCATTATAAGAAAGATTGCAAGTCTAAGAACATTGATAAACCAAAGGGATTTGATAGTACCTCTTCCACAGAGGTGAAAACCTCCAATAAAGAAGGAGGTGATGTTTACCTTGCATATACAAGTACACATGCAGATCATGATGTATGGTTTATCAACTTAGGTGCATCATACCATATGACTCCTCACATGGAGTGGTTCCTTGAATATGAAAAACACGATGGTGGTTATGTATTCCTAGGAGATGACTCGACGACCAAAATCATGGGATGTGGAAGGGTTAAGTTGTTGCTAAAACATGGAAGGATTAGAATTCTCCCTGGGGTCCTACACATTCCAAAACTAGCCAGGAGCCTAATATATGTAAGAAAGTTAGATGATGCAGGAGTGGATGTTGTATTTGGAAAGAACACTTGCAAGATGGTACGAGGAGCAATGGTGTTGATGAGGGGAGTTTGGTGTGAAACTCTGTACAAGTTTTCGGGAAGCACTTATACTAATGGTTGTAACATTTATGTTGTCATTGAGTAGACAAATAAAAAAGACAAGAGCAATACCGTCCTTGAAAAGAAGACCATGTTGTGGCATCAAAGATTGGGGCATATTGGAGAAAAGGGCCTTCGAACATTAAACGGTAAAGGTATGGTTGAAGGTATGTCTAATTGCACTCTAGATTTTGATTTCTTTGAACATTGCATATATGGTAAATAGAATTGAGTAAGATTCTCATCTGGTGCTACAAGAGCAAAGGGGATCTTAGAGTTGATACACAGTGATGCGTTTGGACCTGTTCATGTTCCATCCCTAGGTAAATATGTGTATTATGTTTCATTCATTGATGATTTCTCAAGGAACACATGGATTTATTTTCTTAGAAAGAAATCTGAGTTATTTGATAAATTTAAAGAGTTTAAGGCCCTTGTAGAAAATCATACAAAAAATAAAATAAAGGTATTGAGAACAGATAATGGCGGAGAATTTCGTGAAAATAAATTCGAAGAATTCTGTAAGAAGTGTGGTATAGCAAGGTAGAAGACTACTCCATACACTCCTCAAAAGAATGGAGTTACAGAAAGGATGAACAGGACACTGATGGGAAAAGCAAGGAGCATGCTCAGCAGTGCCGAGTTAGGACAAGAATTATGGGCAGAGGTAGTGGGTACAACATGTTACCTGGTCAATCGATCACCTTCATTGGCATTGGATGATAAAACTACACATGAGGTATGGACTGAAAATAAAAATTCTCTTAAACATCTTAGAGTGTTTGGTTGTGATGCTTATGTACATGTTCCAAAGGAAAATAGGAGTAAGTTGGATAAAAAAGATGAAAAGTGTATCTTTATTGGTTATAAATATGGTGTGAAAGGTTATAAGCTTTGGAACCCAAAAACTAAGAAGATTGTTTATAGTCGGGATGTTGTTTTTAGAGAGGTAAAATATGTGTCCAAACAGGAATTCCTACCAAGGCAAGATGAACCTTGTTGTTCCAGAGTTTGTGTTTTAAGGCTATAAAACACACCGTCTAGGCATCCAAAAAATGATAACACTTATTAAACAAAGAAACAAGGGAAACTAGATCAGAGTCAGTTTCTCAACTGTCTCTGTCTTTCTTCTCTTTGTTCCTGGATGGTTATATCACGTTCAATTGCAGCCCAAGATTGTTCTAACTCAGTTCGATTTGTTGCAGTTTGCAAGATAGTGTTAAACAGATTCAATGCAATACTAGTTTGATCTTGTAAACCGGGTTCTATGTTCGGTTGTCTTCCGTTTGGGACTGTCATGGATGATTGATTTTTATATTTTTTATAAAAGGG
>SNQJ01S0013728.1:17551-30642 GCA_010110895.2 Picea sitchensis | reverse complement strand
TGTATTTCAAATTTATTAGGTATGAAAAGTTTTATTTTATAAAGATTTTAATAATGCAAAGACTCTAGGATACCAAAATTTTGTTCTTAAAGTAAAAATTTAAGCTCTGTTGCAACAAACCTGAGAAAATAGAGCTAGAGTTGGATGATGCAAAATCTGAATCATCCAAAGAAGATGAAGTAGAAGAAGAGGAAGAACCTTATACCCCAGTATTGAGAAGATCAGTGAGAGAAAGAAGGCAATCAGAAAGGTATAGTCCACCTGATTTCCATTCCAATTTTTCTTTATCTATTACTGATGATGATCCCAAATCTATGAGGGAAGCAGTGAATTTAGAGGATAGTAAACTATGGAAGAAGGCCATGGTTGAAGAAATGAATGCCTTGGATAAGAATGAGGCATGGGATATAGTTGAATTGCCAGTTAGAATAAAATATGTTGGTAGAAAATGTTTGTTTAAGAAGAAGTTTAATGCAGAAGGAAAAGTGGAGAAATACAAAGCTCGGTTAGTAGAAAAAGGTTATTCCCAAGTGGAGGGAATTGACTTTGGTGAGATTTTTTCTCCTATTTCTAAGTTAACTTCTATTAGATTTCTTTTATCTATTGATGTCGCTTTTGATCTTGAAGTGGAACAGATGGATGTGAAGACAACATTTCTACACGGGGATCTGGAAGAAGAAATCTACATGAAGCATCCAGAAGGCTTTGTAGTGAAGGGAAAGAAAGAGTTGGTCTGTAAGCTAAAGAAGTCACTATATGGTCTGAAGAAATCACCCAGGATGTGGTACCAAAAGTTTGACACATACATCCTTGGATTGGGATTTGTGAGAAGTAAGGTTGATCACTGTGTATATTCCAAGAAGGTTGGTAATCACTTCATTTATATAGTGTTGTATGTTGTTGACATGTTGTTGGTAGGAAATAACATGGATGTTATCAAGGAGGTGAAATCACAGCTATCCTCCAAATTTGACATGAAGGATCTCAATGTTGCTAACTTCATTATGGGAATTGAAATTAAAAGAGATCGTGCTAACAGGAAACTCTGGTTGAATCAGAGAAAATATGTTGAGACAATATTGCAGAGGTTTAATATGCATGGAAGTAAACCGTTCAAGGTTCCTATTCCTATAGGTGTAAATTTATCTGCAGATCAGTGTCCCAAGACATAGAAAGAAGGAGAGTACATGTCCCATGTTTCGTATGCGAGTGCAGTGGGCAGTTTGATGTATGCAATGGTTTGTACTAGACCAAACATTGCATATGTAGTGGGAGTTTTGAGAAGGTATATGTCAAAACCATGGAAGGACCATTGGACAACAGTAAAGAGGGTCTTCGGGTATTTGTGTGGCACTACCAATTATGTATTTTTCTTCCAAGGAAGACCAGGATTGGACAGAGTGGTGGACATACATGGCTTTGTTGATGCAAACTAGGGTGGAGATCTGGATCGCAAAAGATCTACAAGTGGGTATGTGTTTAACCTATTTGGAGAAGCAATCAGTTTGATGAGAAACAAACATGCTATAGTGGCACTCTCAACTATAGAAGCTGAATACATGGCAGGCACTCATGCAAGCAAGGAAGCAATATCGTTATAGAGACTGTGTTTAGGTATTGGGTTGGTACAACAAGCAGTGAGATTAGATTGTGATAGTCAAAGTGAAATATTCCTGGAAAAGAACCCATTTTATCATTCGAATACAAAGCATATTGATGTTCAGTATCACTTTGTTAGAGACATGGTTGAGGAAAAGAAGGTGTTACTGTAAAAGGTTGACAGTTTGAAGAATTTTGCAGATTCATTGACAAAGTCTATGAGCACAAAAAATTTCTCCTGGTGTAGAGTAACAATGGGCATTGTTGCCTTGGATTTTTGACTATATATAATCCTATGGACCCCTGGATGAAAAGAAAACAACAAGTGGGAGAATGTTGGGTATGTGTTATATTCTTTGCATGTGTGTGTGTGGGCGCGTCAGATTCAACAACTGCATCTTATGATACCTCGTAGTAGTTCTCTTTGTGTCATGTGTGTCGGGTGATTCCTAGGGGGGTACCAGGGGGGTCCAGGTATGGCCCTCCCTAGTTGCGCGTAGTGTTCTTCACCGGGCGGTAGCCCAGGGAAACACCCCAAAAAATATTTTTTGGGCAGTTTTTGCTAATTTTAGCAGTTTTCTAAATTAATCTCAGATTAAGGGATTAGTGTTTTGGTATCTACGGAATACCTAAAAACATTGTATATATTGTATGGTGAATGGTGAAATTTGATATAATGAAAAAAGAAAGGTTTTCCCCGATTGAGGGTTTCCGGTATAAATCTCTGTGTATTATGTGAATGAGCGATGGTGAATGGTGAAATTTGATATAATGAAAAAAGAAAGGTTTTCCCCGATTGAGGGTTTCCGGTATAAATCTCTGTGTATTATGTGAATGAGCGATTGATAATTTTTTGTTTTGATTAAGAATCTACATGCATTTCTTTACTTCGCAGGTTTAAAAATTACAAAAACTATGGTTTAAATAGGAACATCCGTCAACTTACTACCCACAAGCGAATGGTCAGGTAGAGGTTGTTAATAAGCCTCTCAAGACTATTCTTCAGAGAATGATTAATTTGGCCAATTCAAATTGGCATTTGATGTTCTACTTGACACTTTGGGCTTATCGAACTTCAGTCAAGACTGCTACTGGTTTTTCTCCTTTCCAACTCGTCTACGGGTTGGAGGTAGTATTTCCCATAGAATGCCAAATCTCATCTCTTAAGTTAGCAGTGGAACTAATGCCCGACACTACATCACTTGAAGAATGTCTTTTATATCTCGAGCAGCTCGATGAGTAGAGTCGAGATAAAAAAATTGGCCAACAAGGCTCACAAACAATGTGTCAAGTGTCAGTATGATCGGTCCATCCACCCTTGTATTTTATCCGAAGGTGATCTTTTCCTAGTCTACAACCAAGACAAATATCCCTTAGGGGAAGGCAAGTTCAAACCCATGTGGTTTAGACCATTCATTGTCAAAAAATTATTAGAAAAGGTTTCTTATCAACTAGTTGATTTTGAGGGTAACGCTTTATGGGAGCCTAGAAATGGGCTCTACCTTAAGAAGTACTACACTTAGGCCAGTCTCCTGAGTGTGACTTCTTGTATATATGTATATTTTTTATACAGTCATGTCTTCTTTTTTATGGATGTGTAGTTATTGTGTTTTTTTTTCACTGTGGTAGATGTCAAGTGAATCTAAAGTCTATGTTGGGTTCACAGATAGTGCTATCCGACACACTTGGAGGTTTTCTTCCACAGCTTGGGTGATTTTTACACCTTTTGGTTAGTTGATGTATTCTGGAGGTATTTGTCTAGGTGAAGCAACCAATAATGTTTCCGAGTACAGTGCATTAATAGAATTACTACGTGATGCCTTGTCACATGGTATTTCTCACCTCTAGGTTTATCTAGATGCTCAATTGGTCATGTCTCAGTTAAATGGGATATACCATGTCTCTGATCTCACCCTTCACTGATAGTTCCTTAGGGTACTTCTCTTAGAACGTTATTTTTAGTATATTGCTTATATTCATGTTCCTAGGAGATCTAATCAACTAACTGATACATTGGATAATCAATTATTAGATTGGCATGTTTCTCACACATAAAAGTAAAAACACACACATGTAAATACATTTTTACAAAATATTTTTCCATAAGACAAAAAAAATGTATATATAATAATACATCCCAAAAAATTGGTGTCATGAGTACAAAGTTGGCCATAAAGCCTCAAATAGAGCCAGTATATATTGATGGGCTCAAGCCCTCACTACAGAGTACAAAAATGTCACATACCTACTACCTCAATCAAAATTTTCATTGATTTCCGCAGAATCAAAACCCTCGAATTACCTATGGAGGCTTAGTGAAAGCTAGCTCTTTCTCTCTCCGTTCCCATGTGATCGCGGGTCATGATCATAGTTCAAATAAATGCAGCGTCTTTTGTATTTCACGCCTCGGCGCTACAGTGATGTCAAATCGTTCGACTCTGTAACCGCCGAACCCCGACAGGGCTAGCGACCGATCAATAGGAACGAATCCCTACATGGTTAGCAAATGGCCAATAGGAACAAATCCCAACAGGGCTAGAGAACATCCAATGAGAATAGGCCCTGTCGCACAGGTAAGTGGAGTACAAGTGGCAGAGGGGAATTGCAACACAGTAGTCAACCGGACAGGAGGGGGCCCCATTTCACACACCACACTATTCCGGACCCCCCCACCCTCATTAAAGGAATAATGGCCAGGGGGGTCCGGAATTCACCTAAGCACCGTTGATCACGGTGAATTAATCTCAACCGTTCACGATTTGTACATCCGATTCCGGACCCCCCCCCCTCCCACCGTTAAAGGCAGAATAGAAAGGGGGCTCCGGAATGAAACCTCAATCGTAGATCTGGGCGGGTAGACTCTGGCCGTCCAAATCTTCTTGTTGCTTACCTTAATGCGCACTCGCACCCCAGCTTAAAGCCGACATCTCTTCCTCACATCTGACGGTCGTTACAGACCCTGAGATCCTCCAGAAGAATCTCGTCCTTTCATCGGGACTTATCATCATGAGAGTCTGAACTCTCGATCACGTGGCTCCCTAATTCTTGATCCTCGGTTCCCCGATGTGGCAAATCTTTCGACACGTAGCCTTCGTAAATTTGATCGGTCTAGATCTGTCCCAGGATTTCCACCATGGAAAGCCTCGATCTCTCATCATCAGGATTCCTGATTTCTTGAAATGGGTAATCTTACGACACGTGACCTCCATCATTCGGACGGCTTAGATCTATTTCGGGGTTTTCACCATGGAAAATCCTAAACTCTCATCATCAGGATTCCCAATTTCCCGAAATGGGTAATCTTACGACACGTGGCCTCCATCATTTGGACGGCTTAGATCTATTCCGAGGTCTTCACCATGGAAAATCCTGAACTCTCATCATCAGGATTCCCGACTCCGCGATTCCCAATTTCCCAAAATGGGTAATCTTACGACACGTGGCCTCCGTCATTCGGACGGATTAGATCTATTCTGGGGTTTTCACCATGGAAAATCCCGAACTCTCGTCATCAGGATTCTTGACTTCGCGATTCCCGATTTCCCGAAATGGGTAATATTACGACACGTGGCCTCTGTCATTTGGATGACTTAGATCTATTCCAGGGTTTTCACCATGGAAAATCCTGAACTCTCGTCATCAAGATTCCCAACTCCGCGATTCCCGATTTCCCGAAATGGTTAATCTTATGACACGTGGCCCCCGTCATTCAAACGACTTAGATCTATTGTGGGGTTTTCACCATGGAAAATCCCAAACTCTCGTCATCAGGATTCACGACTCCGTGATTCCCGATTTCCTGAAATGGGTAATATTACGACACGTGGCCTCCGTCATTCAGATGGCTTAGATCTATTCTGGGGTTTTCACCATGGAAAATCCTAAACTCTCATCATCAAGATTTTCGACTCTGCGATTCTCGATTTCTCAAAATGGGTACTCTTATGACATGTGGCCCCCTTCATTCAGACAACTTAGATCTATTCTGGGGATTTCACCCCTATACACTGGGGTCTTAATCCTCGAGTAACTCCGGACAGATCCAATGGTTGTCGGGGTTTCCAACCAAGATCTGACGGCTCAGATTGGTTCCTACCCGTGCATTCTTCCACGACTCCCTAGACGTGGAAAAATCAACGGTCTAGATACTCCCATGGACCTTGGAGATATACGGTCCTGAATTCTTCGATGTCCATGAATACACAGAGAACAAAGGGGTAAGGAATTTAACACCCTACTTACTCCTACCAAACTAACGGTCATGCATGACCACAGGTTTCCCAATGGAATCTCGTCTGTCGATTAACACCTATCAGGGTTAAGACACTTAACAATCCATCTTCTTCCTCCGATCTGACAGTCGTGAGTGATCGCAGATCTCTCAATAGGATCTCATCCGCCGATTCGATACTTCATCCTTATGCTGCCATCTCGGGTGTTCAAGAGGATCGTTCCTCCTCGTGCAGGGTTACTAAGGCCTTACACCTTCACATCCTCTTTCCTGGTTCTTGATGGGATTTTCAAGGAGGGTATCTCTATGGGGAGGTTCACCTAGGGTACTATCTGAGGCAGATAAGGGTATCGTCCTCCCGAGAACCAGATGTGAAGTCTGAATTAGATCAGTACGCATATAAATAATGATTCATGAGGACATAAGCCATACATAGTCTTTCCATACAAATATGCAACTACTAGTACTAATCAAAATACCATACAAACATTCTTATAATGAAATCATTCACAGTTTCACAGCTTATGAGCATAATTATCAGAATACATATATTTCAATATGCCAAAGGAAAAACACTTATCATAAATAACACGAGGGGTCAAGAAACTGCTGAGAGGGGTGCTCATTTCCACCCAACCATAGGCTCAGCGACTCCCAACGAATTTACCACTAGCCACCCCTGAGCTGAGACCACGATGCCATGATACTGCGTCTCTTTTTTCTAGTGACTAGGAGCGAAGGTTACTCTCCTTCCTCTCTGCTATCACTCACTCTGCATATTGCAGAGTTCTCTTCTTCCCCTCGCGTCTGCCCCCCAATCGCTTCCACCCCATGCCTTATCCTCTTGCGAGGTTGTGTGTGGCACGTTTTCCCTCGCGTTGGTCAGTCATGATGGCTCTATAGATGGGAGGTTCACCTCCCCATCCCTCATTAATTCCTGAGGAGCCAACAACCTGCCATCCTGCGAGACATTTAATTCAGGGCCAGCAAGCCGCTTTTGGTTCTCTGGGCTAGTGAAGTCCAAATACGGTATTAATTCTCGGTGGAAGTTAACGCCACCTTTCCAGGTGCCTTCCACCGCCATCATGGTCTCTTTTTATGCACATCCCCTCTTAGCAGTCCTACAATATAAATTCATAATGTTATTCACATTTATTGACCTTTTCCATAAGGTCCATTCACATCACATATTCACATTCATGAGTTTGCCATAGTTCTGGCCAGTCCAGTTATTTTTTTACAAACTGGGGGAAACATGGTGTTACAAAAAAGTTCCCTCGGCACATGTGTGGTCCAAAACTAACTATGGTCTAGGCCTATTTTCCCTACTATAATGAACTATGGCATTCACAAGATGCTGAAATAGCTAGACCCAAGTCCTGGGAACCAGTAATACATGGGGTTTTATAGTTGGGGTAAGTTCCTCTATCTCTTCCATCGACACTGCATGAGTGAGATCTATCAGATTCCTCTCTACTCATCGTAGTACTCTCTTAGCCTCTTCAATTGGGGGTCCTCCTACATTTGGGGGTCCTCCTACAGTTGTTGGTCCTCCTACTCTTGTTGGTATGGCCTTGGCTTAAGGACAATGCCTGGTCCTGGCGAAGTTAATTGGTCACACTAGTCCCACATCTATATATAACAGATCTTTGAGTTAGTACTTTGACATTACCATACAAAGAATAATATTTTAAAAACTTTAAAAAAAATATTAAACAACTTTAAAAGTGTTTTTACCTATCTCTTCGGGATCTTCGTCAGGGGGCATGGGAATATCATGATCCCTCGGGAAAATGATCCCTACATATGGATAGTCCTCGGTCACCAAAATATGATGGGACCACCAATCCAAAAAAAATCGTCAAAGGCCTCATGGACTCTCCCTGCACCCTGTCTAGGAAAAAACGCTTCCCACTTGCACAATGTAGAAAAGGAGGAAATATGGCCTTTTACTATCTCCCTTGGGCTAAGGCTTGACACTCTCTCGAAAAATAAATCACACAATATGGTCTCAAAATAAAAGTTATTTTTCGTTCTTATGTGACAGTCAGTGAGTTGTTTCTTGATGCATGTAAGCATGGTAGTGCTCCAGTAAAAAATGGTGGCATCCAAACACTGAATTGCACAATGCATATGTGCATGAGAAGCATGATGAAGTGTTTTGGATCCCGTGATCTGCCCAATAATAAAAATTACTATCTAAAGATTGAGGCTATTGATCTTGTGTATCAACACTTGAGATCCTACTTTCTCAGTTTCAGGCTCGCAATATATCTCGTTGTAGTCCTCTATGTTGTATGGCCCTGGAGGAACGGTCCTCAAGTTGATTTGTTCCCCCTTCCTAGAGAGGTCGGTCAAAAAATATATGTCCTTTATCATTGGAGTTAATGATTGAACCTCCAGCATGAACACCTCTGCATCTGGATGCCAGTACTCTATCAAGTGGTTCAGTAATCTAGGTTGTGCCCTCATGAATGGACATTGGAAAAATTTCCACATACCACATTGTTTATGCATGGAAATGGCCCATAGATCCTTCTCTACCAAGACATATATCTCCTCATGTTCCCTTTCCTACCAATGAACATTCATCCTATTACACAAAATTTGGAGAGGATTAGCCCTTGTTTCACTTTTTTTGAACATTAAAAGAGGTGTACACGGGTTGTCTTTAAGACAATCACGTATGTACGCATGCTAAGTGTTACTTTTCCCATGTACATACATGTGTTGGGCATGGACAGCCCACGTACATGCATGCCTGACCCTTTTACAAGGGTGTGCACCTTCCAAACAATAATTTAATAAATAAAGGATGGATGAAAATGAAAAGAAAGATGGTTCGTACTTACTTGGTTCAAGTGTGAGGATCTTTCATCCATCGTAGCTCCTTGAATTGTCATTTTGAGGAAGAGGGTTTTTTGACCTTTTGGTTATTTTCCAAATTGCAATGGTTAAAATGAGTTTTCCACCTCTATATATAGACTTTTTTGGCCCTTTTTGCCCCAATTTGGTCCTCTTTTTCCCTTTTCTTGGCTTGGTAGCTACTTGAGTTCAATTTTAAGAGATCTTTGGGCCATTCTAATGAACTTGTTCTTTTGGTTTGATGTTTTTTTGAGATGGTTTATACTTATATCATCCCATGGTAAGAGTCATTTTTTCAAAATTTGCATATAGGTTAGGTTTTCAACACCCTGCATTTTTCTTATTGTTTACATTTTTTCTTTTCCATAGGATCAATCCCACCGAAGTGAGACACGAAACCTCCTCTGTTGTTTTAGAAGTGTCATAATTAGGTGGTAGAGCCTTACTCTACATGGATTCCCTAGGTATATACTTTGTTGGATTTTGGTGTCCATCCCATGAGTTTTCTCCATAGGCTTGGGAGTTCTTTTAGTCCCACCATGATTACTCTTTCAAGCCTCATTCTTCTTCATCTTTTCTAGATCTTACCTGAGGGACTCCTCATGGGCATAGTTTTTTGTCTTTCAGGCTTGTTTAAACTTTGAAAGAAACACCTAATGAGATATTATTTATTCTTTTTGGTCTCGTCTTGATTACTTAAGATAATAAGCCCCCCCTGGAGTCTTCTTTAAGCCCTTTTCAGACTCTCTAAAATTGAAAAGATTGTCGAGTGATCTTGTTTCCCTTCATGCTCGTCAAACTAAAATTTGAAGGAACATCTTTCTGGTGGTAGTTTACCCCTTTTTCGGTTTAGATGGTTAATTTATAAATAAAGGTATTCCCTAGGAGCTTCGGTTTGCTAGGAGACGGTTGGACACACCTACCACACACTTAGAGGGGGGGGTGAATGAGTGTGGGGATCGTTTTCCCAAAACTTCCCTTTTACACAAAAATCATTAGTTAGCATTCGAAATTTACTCATTACTCATTGTTGTCATTAATAATCAGTTAGATGTGAATACATATCAGCAACATATATCAGCAATATATCATCAACAAATCATCTCCACAAGGAACACAAGGAACACAAGATGTATGTACAATTTTTCTTTTTATTATGGACTTCAATCCGAGGGTTTTTCAGAAACAACTGAATAGAGTACAAATATAAAAGAGCACCAGATCTATATGCAAGACTCAGCTTACATTCTCAGCACCAACTGAGATGAGATAACAATCCTCAACATATATCAATCTGTACCATAAACAAGAGCATCAACCATGCACCAACTTGTGCCAAACAACCTGTAATCAACCTGTACCATAAACAAGTGCATCCAACCATGTACCAAGTATATACCAATCATGTTTCAAATACTCATAAAAAATTACTCATCAATATGTACCAACATCATCAACTATACACCTCATGTATGTGTCAACTCATCAACTGCTTGTCTCAACCATGACTAGTTTTGGATTAGTCAACAACCCTAACTTGAAATAATCATAACTTTGTACCTGTANTGTTGTCATTAATAATCAGTTAGATGTGAATACATATCAGCAACATATATCAGCAATATATCATCAACAAATCATCTCCACAAGGAACACAAGGAACACAAGATGTATGTACAATTTTTCTTTTTATTATGGACTTCAATCCGAGGGTTTTTCAGAAACAACTGAATAGAGTACAAATATAAAAGAGCACCAGATCTATATGCAAGACTCAGCTTACATTCTCAGCACCAACTGAGATGAGATAACAATCCTCAACATATATCAATCTGTACCATAAACAAGAGCATCAACCATGCACCAACTTGTGCCAAACAACCTGTAATCAACCTGTACCATAAACAAGTGCATCCAACCATGTACCAAGTATATACCAATCATGTTTCAAATACTCATAAAAAATTACTCATCAATATGTACCAACATCATCAACTATACACCTCATGTATGTGTCAACTCATCAACTGCTTGTCTCAACCATGACTAGTTTTGGATTAGTCAACAACCCTAACTTGAAATAATCATAACTTTGTACCTGTAATGAATAAAGATTTGAAACTGATATACAATTTTCTTCAGTGTGTTTTATGAAATTCATCCAAGTGGAACTACTTGTAACCTCTCAGAAAAGGAGTTATAGCAAAAATGGCATACCTTGTTGAATTATGGATTATTCTAGAGAGAGACCTTGTAGAGTGTGCCCCACACGGAATATTTGTTGAATCGATATGAAACTATTACAGAGCATAATATGGACTATAATATAACCAAAACAATTGGTATCACTGAATTTGGATCTGTTATGAAGAAGTTATGATGTTTTTACCCGAAACACCTGTTTTAGACTAGTTTCAGGACTAGCCACAAATCCTATTTTCCACGGATATACTTGGATATGTTTCCTAAATGGAATATCAATCCCATGGTATGAATCATTATATAAAAAAAGTTATTGCAAAAATGGTGAGATGACCTGTAAATAACATACCTTAGAAAGCATCATGAAAATAATTTATCCTTCCTTCAATTCCGGCCCTCTTTTCTTCACCTTCCTTCTGAAATTAGGCTTATATATCCTTTTTTACCTCAGTCACCTATAGATATTCAATATTCTCAAGTGTTCCACACAAAAAATGCTCAAGAATCTCTCTCAAGAAGCTCTCCATCAATACTCCAAAAGATATTCTCACAAGAAGCTCTCCATTGATCCACAAAAAGGATGATCTACAAGAGACCATTTCTATATTATTTATACTTTCATCCTCTAGGTCACTGTTGGCAGCCATATTAATCTCTATCTTTTTTACAAGCTTCCCACACAGGGTTTTTAAACCCTCATTACTCGTCGCAACTTTTCTCATTAAACGACACCATTATTCTCCGCTTTTTGCATACCTACTTTTCGTTTTCGTTTTCACGACTGCAAGCGTGAAAACCCACAGTTGGAATTCATGTGATTACATCAAAGGGTTAATGTATACTTGGTTTATCATGAACCTAATTGTTTACATGGTTATAACTCCTTGGCCTCAAACACACCATTGGTTACATATGTATCAAAGCACCACCTATTTATGCATTTGATTATTGTTAATGTGGTTTTGATTTATAAAATCTTTGATGTAATGGTTTATTTGACATATCGATTTTATTGATCAAATCGTGGATAGGCAATTGTATATTTGAAATATTGATCGAATTTTTGGGTATGCATATATTGGTTTAAAATTGTTATGAGTTTTATTATACCAAGGTGTCTTTCCAAGTACAACCTGATATGATGTTAGTGCATGGCCTCGATCTACACCACTATCCTCACACGCATAACATTAACGCTCTGCAGTTGCTGCCTTTGCATTGTGTTGGGGAAGCTCAGGGAAAATGGCTCTGTTTCTTTTCTGTCAAACCCTATCGCTGAATACCCTGTTGATTTCTTGTTGTTAGCCATGGCTCCTGTAGTGAGAATTCAACCCAATGGTGTCCAGACTTTGTTATTGTTTGATAATGCCAGAGAAGACTTCTTAGGCTAACCCCATAATTGCCTCCCAGAGACACGTTTTTGCTTGAGCAATTATGAGCAAACGGTTTTGAATTAGATCAAACCCTTGAAAACCCAGAACCGAAATGAGCCCTTCTACCTTCATTGTGAGAAGTTTCCTCATAAATTGGGTCATTACAAATATATATCTCGTCATTTAGAGATCAAATCTCACATTTTCTCTATGGCTGAAAGGTGCGTTTTGGTTTGTTTTCAATTGTTGAAATGTTTTTTTTACCTCTCCAGGCCTGTGCCTCAGAACCCCTCTCACCTGTCCATCCTTGTGCCTCGACCTTCTATGAACCCTTGATCAATCCAAAGATTTTCAAGCAGTCTGTCAACAAGTTATACATCTAGAGGCTCTGTTGTCTTTAAAAACGTGGAGGCGGCCACTGCCATTATCAATTTGAAAATAGCTTGATTAAAACGAATCTCTGAATCTGAGGTATGGTATTTTAAAAGTAATTTTAAGATGATTTTGTTTTTTTTTGAATTAGAATACAAGATTTGTTTGCTCAAATTCAATCTATTTCTGTTTGGATTGATTTGATAAAACATGATTCTGTTTATAATTATAACTAGCTAACAGAATCGTGAGATTCTGTAGCTAGTTACTAAAATTCGAATTTGTTGATTTTTTAAACTAAAATGAAATCTGAAATCATGTATTTTTGTGCGTTTTCAGGTACATACGAATTCTAAAGGAGATTGGATTTCTAGTGGCATCTCTGAACATGCTATTTCTTTACATGGTTTTAGATTAGGCTGTTAGTTTTGCATAGAAATGGGAATTTG
>SNQJ01S0013727.1:0-15250 GCA_010110895.2 Picea sitchensis | reverse complement strand
TTCTTACAGAAGTGAAGTTTTCCAAAATTCGATCTATGTTAGGAGTTCAGGAAGTTGTCATTAAGGGGGGATAGGCTCTAATGCCTCCTTCCTTCTCCTATTGTGTCACTATTGTAAATCCTTCAATCCTATCCCAAGTTGTTTTTAAGGGGGGATGTTAGGATATTTAGACACTTAAGAGTTAGTTAAGATCTACTTGATCTATTGTGTCATTAGGTAAAAGTGTGTTTTCTAGTGTGTTTCTTTAGTATGCATTAGTATGCATTTGTAGTTAGGAAATCCGACTGTCACGATATGTTTACGACATAGAGTGATCCGACGGTTCATACTCTCCTCGATCTTAACGACTATTGATCCATGGCTTAACACCCGATTGGTCCATGATCTCTAATTAAAGAGCATGGAGGGTTCGATGATCGATTGTGAGAAACTCTCTTGTAAAATCTCTCTGTAATTTTTTTCTTTGCATTAATAAACTGCTCCAAGTGGCTGCTTTGGCTGGGGCCGTGGATGTTTCCCTGTAGGGGTTTTACCATGTAAAAACATCGGTGTGTTGATCTTTGATCTGGTTATGTGAGTGGTTACTGAAGGTGTTCGTCCTCTGTTGGAATACCTATGTTGTTGAACATTTTAGACCAGTTCGGAGGCGCAGGACCATACACTCAACCACACATCCTCATAATGATAGAGGGTTCAACTCCAGACAAGTTCAGGGTAGAGCACCTCTCACTCATTGGACCACCCCCCAGCCCCAACGGACCAATCAAAGATTTATTTAGAGCTTATTTCCTTCGGCCTCAGATGGTAGGAGAATTGAGCTTCCTCGCTCCTACATCCCCCCGGGGTCATACAGTGGGATCCCCCTACGGTACTCGACGACTCCGACAATGAGCCAATGTGACCCCCGTCGCCCCCCTCGCCATCAATCATCATATCCAGGAGACATTGACCTCACTGGTTTCACCTTCAGATATTTCTCTCTCGACTAGTATTGAGTTGTCCAACTCCTACCATGGACACTCTCACTTTGTTTCACCGCACTTATGAATACTGCTATATACACTTTTTACTTGGTTGTAATTAGACCTAGGGCTTATTCTTGTAGGATATTTCACTACTTTAGGATTCTTTCTTTATGTTATTCTCAACATTATCTAGGAGATGCGTTTGCACTCCCATATTGTACCAACACTTGTTGTAATCTTCACTCTCGTTGACCTACTTTTGTGGTCATTCATTGGAAATTAATAAAATTATCTTATCTTATCATGTATGAGTGTATGGAACTGACTTTTAACCAAGAGCATCAAGCCCTCTATGTACCTCGATGTCCATCGATTAACATTTTTGGGGTTGATCGGTCCGGTTCTGATAACATTCTCTCTATAATACAAGGATGCACAAGTGTCATACTAGGGTTTATTCAATCCCCATGATGAAACGCTCTCGAGGAATGATTCTCCTAGGGTTTAATGCCTCTCCTCTAGGATGGTGCTCTCTCTAACAAGATGTTAGTCCAATGCTCCTATTCCATGGTTGTATCCAAGTGTCCTCATGCAAGGCATTACTCCTATCACTGTGTGCCACATGTTCTTTCATGTTAATATAGACATGGTTTTCCTTCTAAAATGTCATTTATGTATATCATTATTTTTTTCTTGCAAGATATTGTGTTATTTAAAAAAAAACTATATATATACATATATATACGACGTTTCCATTTTTGAAAGGTCGTGTTTCCAGACGTCTCCGTTTCGGAAACTTCCAGACATTTCGTCATTTCGTGCAACTTAGTTGCAAGGGTTCGATTTTCTGTTTTGTATCAAGGGCTCAGATAACCTGCCCCTTGAACCCTTATGTTTCTTTACTCAGATCCACTCTATAATTTACTCATCCCTCATTAAACATGTAGAGATATACATAGAGAGCCGATGAGTCCAGGGCAACATTGATTATTTGGGTCTAATTCAACCATCTTTGCCTTAAATCAGATCCAACAATCAACTATGGTCGCATATCCTTGTTGTCGGGTAGACCGATCTATACAAGTTTTTTTTGGCACAATATCTATGGTTTGAACGTTTCACGTTATCCCTATGGCACAAATAATAGAATAATTACACAGTCAACTTACATTTTGGCAAATCTAAGCAGTGAATATGCCAATGTGGTAGTATTTTGTCTTTGCTGGTTATTTTCTTTGCTGATGGGGAGCCTGATTACAAATCTGTTAGTCTATAGCTGTCCCAACAGTCCACATATGAATATGTCTTAAGGTCCTTTGTTGATCCATCAAAATTCATTGAAACTTGGTGGGAGTGCATGCTGATTTGTTAACTTTCCTATATATTCACTGCTTTATGTGGTTCGAATAGTGCCAATCATTGTTGTGTCATTTAACTTATACTCAAATTGCCTCATGGAAACCCGATAGCCTTTTTTTTCAAAATTTGACAAATAAGTTAGAGTGTTCACTTAGTAATAAGGGTTGGTTCTATGGATTTGATCATATGAGCTATACATTGATCATTACCTAGCAATTTGCATATCGAATCTTTTACGCTATTTACAATCGATTGCTATTATTTTGTTATAATTGGCTCATAATTAAAATATTCTTGTAAATGTGGAATGAATCAAATGTTGAAATACCCCTCACATGTTGATATTATACTTTAACGTAGAGTACTTTGCATTTTTTTCATTTGGTCATTTCATGATAATAAGCAATGATATATGGACATGATATATTGATGACAAAAGGTATGAGGGAATTTTAGGATTTCCTTCTCTAGTTTGTCTGGAGTCATCCTTCGAGAATTCAATCCAAGTCAACCCAGTCCTAGTCCTTACCCGACTCATTGCAACGATAGGATTGAGCTTGACCACATGGGATCCCCCCTTTAGGTTATTGACCCTAGCCTAGAAGTGTAGAGGCAAGGCTGTTGAGGTGATAGTGGGTGGCTTGCCTGTTCGTATCCATAGGTTTTCCCTTGAGTAAGGTTGGAATTTTCCTTTAGGGAGTGTCTAAGCGGTAATAGGGACATCATGAGAAAAATGGTAATATCATGTGGCAAGGATTGCCTCCAAGATAACATGTAGAAAGACATGCAAGATGACAGATAGAAAGATATCCAAGGCAACACTCAAAATTATATGCAAACATTAAATTTGAAACCTTGGCCCTTCCAATTGAAGAAAGTCTTTGATAACCTCCCAAGTCTTCCATATACATGGCGTGGCAATGGTCTCTTTTACTTTAACCATTATTGGGGTAAAGTTTAAAAGTTTTGCAAATTCAAGCTTGACCTTGATTTCTTTTCCAAAGTAGCTACTCAATAAATGTAATTTTGTAGAAGCACCTTCCAATTTTCATTTCACTCTAGCACTCTTATAATCCATTTGGCATATGAACTTGAACTTGCATATGTGTCTTATTGATCCCCTAAGTCCTTGGAAGTACAACAAAGATTCCATTCGACTTTGTTAAATCTCTTACCCCTCTTCATATTTTCCTAGGGGAATGTTGAGTTTTTGTTAATTATGTTAACATTAGATTTACCATAGCAATTTGAACTTCTTTTGCATGCTCGTTTCTCCATAGGCGATGCTGCACCATCGCCACCCAACCATAGGCACCTACTCATGCCACCCTCGAGCATAACATATACATTATGGGAAACCCTTCTATACAAGGGGAGAAAACCCAACAACCTTTTTATAGAGAATATCCTTGCCAAGACAAGATAACCAAGAACAAGCTCTATCCACTAGAGCAAACCAACAAGAAAGAATCCCAACAACATAGATGCAACACACCCTAGCCAGAGCGCTAGGGTGTCTAGCTTCCACTAGCGTACCGCCAAGAGATAACCAACTATGCAGCTGCAACTCACTCTAGCTAAAGCGTTAGAGTGGCTCTACCATCACAAACCAACAATGCAACTACAGGTCACTCTAGCCAGAGCGCTAGAGCGGCTGGCCTCCACCAACACATAACCAAGACCAAAAGATAAACCCTACGCCTTTCTTCCTTCTACAGCTGCAGCTACAGCTGCAACTGCAACTCTCTTCCAAACTTGCGCTATGATTTGTGAGTGAGTGTGTCAAATGAGGAAGGCGTCACTCTTATTTATACTAATTTGTCCAATGACTTTTCTGGCAGGGCCGACCAGACTTTTTGGAAAACATATTTTTTGTTTATCTTTTTCTGGAGCCGACTTTACTTCTGGAGCAATATAATTATTCTTTATTATTTTTTGTGAGGTCGAATTCTCTTCTGGGATCTTCTTTGACTTCCAATGGTTTTCCTTTAACGTCTTGGCCACTTCATCTATAAGAAAGCTTATCCCGGAGGTGAATACCTCCCGCAACTACTAGAAACATCAACACTCCCTCTTAGCCAGGGAGGTATTCTCCATGATGTTTTTCCTCTGGTCCTCATAGCCTCACAGGCTATGCCATGGTCCTCTGACCATGCCATGGTCACATAGACCATGCTACTGTTTGCATCATCACGTTGCACATCGCTACACCCAATGCAGACCTTTTCTAGGGCCTCATCACCACTAGAATACACTAGGTCCTACTTGCCCATCGTGTGGCACTAGGACCTACTCGTTCGTAGTGTGGCACTAGGACCTACTCGCCCGTAGTGAATCGTCAAGGACCTACTCGCCCATGACGTGTCCACTTGGTCTACTCCCAAGGGACGTGTCCATATGGTCTACTCCCAAGGGACGCTGGGCACCAACCCAATGCAACTTATCAGTCCATCGATAATTGTCATACTCAACTCAGTCCATCGAGAAGTATCGTCACAGAAGAATGTCTTAGAAGCTGCAACCATCAATACTCCCTCTTAATGAGGAAAGCATTCTCCAAGCATATCTTGTATTGTTTTTGGTATTGTTCTGTCATAGAAAAATTTCTCCATGAGCCTCATTAGCTATATTGATGATCCATCTCCACAACCTTGTGTCTAGCATTTCGGGTCGTTCTTGTCCCATGACAAGAATTATGACCACATCGGAGCCACATTCACCTCATAGTTGATCTTGGAATGTCCACATTCCCACATGTTCAGAAGCATCTTTAGAATGATCAAGATTAGTCCTGGAATGTACATATTCCCATAGGATCACTCCGTGAATGCATTTAGCTCGATGCTATTGGACACATGGAATTGCACCTCAAGCACCTTGAGTCTTCAGTCTGTTGAAGACTACGTCGGGGCACATCTACTCTGGATGTAGATGTTCCCTATCTCCCCTGGTCTACAACCCAGTACTGGGAGAAGGGTCAGCCCGATGCTTATCAGGGCCACTCACCTCATCGTGAATGTTATGCCCGATGCAATTCACACACATTGGAGGAGTCCTCAGTCCAACGAGAACTATGTAGCTTTAGTCCATCGAAGACTACGTTGGGCTTCGAGTCTTCAGTCCATCGAAGACTATACCAGGGTCCCAAGCCTTCAGTCCATCGAAGACTACCCTGGGATCATTCCCACATGGTCAAGTCTGTCTGACCAATCTTGGAACATCTACTCGATATCCTCTTGGAGATCTAGTAGCAACTCGAATCTTTAGTCCGTCGAAGATTACATCTGGGCCTGTTCCCACATGATCAAGTCCGTCTAATTAATCTTGGAATATCGACATGATGCTGCAATCATCAACACTCCCTGAGGGAAACAATTGCATTCCTGCTAAGCTTGTCCTTGACTGAGGCTTGGTGCAAATGTCATCTGTCTGCTCATTTGTGGATATGTGTTGGAGCCTCACTACTTGGAAAAGATCCCTTGGCATTCGCGCCAAGAGCAGAACCTCTACATATGCCATCATGCTCAATACGAAGCTTTGGAAGACTCGTCACCATCTTCCCCAGAGCGGGAAGAGCTCTATAATGCAAATGAGCAAGTCTCCTATGTCATGACTCACTCAGACTGATAGAATCATGCACCAGGAACTGGTCAAACTGTCAATCTGTACAAACTCCTTGTCTGGTCCGACTACTTCATGTCTCAAACTAGAGACCATCTAATAAGTTTCCTTCTGCAACCTTCACTATAGCTCCCTCTTAGAGCTATCATTAGTGACATGCCTCCGAGGTAACCTGCCTGGAACAAGAAAACAAGAACAACGACATTTCCATGGCATCCTCCATGGAATTTAACAATATAACTTGCTCGGAATAGACGACAAAACAAGAATATCTCCTAGAGGGAAGATAAACAAATGCATCTCTAGTATTAAGTGGTTAGTATAATGATCATAACTCCAATAGATAAAAAGCATAAGATCGCTATGGTGCCATAACAACTAGAGGCATATCAAAACAATCAAACCTGGAGGATGTGTTGTTCTTTTGAATGCACTAGATCTGAGATCCCTCTGGATCTATGATTTGCTGCTTATACAAAAGTCCCTTCTCCTGCAAAACACCCTCAAGATAATGATACAATTTAACATATACAAGTACATATCTAAAAAATTGTAGCACCATCTGGCAACATTGGTAAGCAACAACAAACCCTAAAACTTCAAGGTGCTTCATCTAGCTTGACAAAATAAAACTGTGCAACGACAAGGTACTGCGGCAAGGTACAACGACAAATTGCAGCGGCAAGGTAAATCTCACGATTTTCCTTCCAGCGATTAGACTGTTCTGAAGGAAACCAAGCTCTGATACCAAGTTGAGTTTTTGTTAATTATGTTAACATTAGATTTACCATAGCAATTTGAACTTCTTTTGCATGCTCATTTCCTTCATAACTCTTTGGATTATCATTTCCCACAACTCTTTAAGGGATGACTAAAACACCAAAAGAATACTCAAAATTTTGAATATTTGACTTGTTCAAATCCAAGTCTAGCCCTAATCTTCTGCCCAACCAAGAAGGTCCCACTGAATTTTTCGAAAACACTAGGTTTTGTCCCTCCAAATTCTAGACTCAAAGGCTAAACAAACGATTTGATGGTAGCCCATCGTCTTGATCATTGATTCCTACCAATGTTATTAGAATTAGACTAGTGACTAAACAAATCGATCCCAAAAACCAGAGGCAAAAACTGATTGACCAAAATTTACATATATCTATATCTATCTTTCTATATATATATATATATATATACATCCATGTGGATACAAACCAATAGACACAGAAAGGCATTGAGTGCAATACATATCTGAATTAAAATACATAAACAAAGAGGCTCTAAATGGCCTCTACAATCCATAAGTAAGCACAATAATAATTAATAACTATAGTCTAGACTATAAACCCTAAAATCTAACCGTATGATAGAATCATATGAATCGTTGTCCTCTACATCCTCAACATGAGTAGACTTGGGAATGGGATTTTGACTAGATTCCCTTGGGCTTGAAGGTCCTAGTTCAACAACAATGCTTAGGTCCTTTGTTGGTGCAGTGAGGTCCAAGTCCATCCAAGATAGGTATTCATTGTCAAATGTTGCTCCTTGAGTCTCCACAACCCACTTTGATGAAGGATCGATATCATACAAGACTATGGTGCTTGAATCAATGCCTTGTTTAACTATTTGTTGTGCCGCAATCTAAGGTTGTATTGAACATAGACCATTAATTTTTATTTTAAAGTTTTGGTTTTTAATTCTTATTCTTTTTTTTTTTTAAATTTTGGGGTGGTTTTAGTGCGCCCATGCATCATTTGTATGATACTGTGTGGAACCAACCAGTTCAGGCAAGAAAGGTTAGTTCTGTAGAAACAGGGGTGAGTTCTGCGATGTATTATTCCAAAGGGGACTTGAAAGGGTTTTTGCATTCGGTGGCTACAACAATCGTAACTTAAGATGTTTTTCTTAGGCCCTTTGCAGTGACACACAAAACATACAACACTATCTGGCCATTGATGAGGGGTAGTGCCCCGAAACAGGCGTGAGTTCTGTGATGTATTATTCAAAAGGGGACCCGAAAGGGTTTTTGCACTGGGTGGCTACAACAACCGTAACTTAATATGTTTTTCTTAGGCCCTTTGTAGTGACACACAAAACGTACAACACTATCTGGCCACTGATGAGGGGTAGTGCCTCGAAACAGGCATGTTTTGCGATGTATTATTCAAAAGGTGACCCGAAAGGGTTTCTGCACTGGGTGGCTACAACAACCGTAACTTGAGATGTTTTTCTTAGGCCCTTGCAGTGACACACATAATGTACAACATTGTCTGGCGACTAATGAGGGGTAGCGCCCCGAAACAGGCGTGAGTTCTGCGATGTATTATTCAAAAGGTTATGAAATTGGTTTGACTAACTGGTTTGGTCGATTCTAGAGCAATTTCTATAGTATGGATTCCTACTCTAGGTTGGCGAGAAAGGAATCATAGACAAAATGCCCATATACTAGTTTCCCAACTCCTTTAGGGAGAGTCATTCCTTTAATGAAGCGTTGGCCTACTGTGTGATATATCATGTAGCTTAAGGTCTTTGCTACCATCGTGTATAGCGCTGGGCCTTGTTGATGTTTTGTAGCAGTGGGAGGTATTCCCTCCTCGACAAGTTTTCTTAGAGAAGAAGATTCCAAGAATTCAAAGGAAGACCATTGAATAGTTGAAGAACACCCCAGAAGAGAAGTCAGCCCACAGGAAAATAATAAAGTGGAAATAGAATTTCCAGGAAGAGAAGTCGGCCCATAGGAAAATAATAAAGTGGAAATAAAATTTCTAGGAAGAGAAGTCGGCCCCAGCTAAGTGATTGAACTAGTATAAATAAAGGTGACGCCTTGCTCATTTGAAAACACACACACACACACTCATCTCATCATCTCAGAAAAGAAGGAAAAGAAGGCGCAAGTTTGAGGCAACCCTAGGAGACATAGCAATTGGGGTTCATGGTGGTTTCTCTTGTGCGCTACCTCTAGAAGAGTTGCGCTAGGGTTGTGATTCAGTTGTCTACCCCCACTAGGGTTTGACAAGGAGAAGAGATAAGTTCTTGTTATCAGGGTTTCTTCATTACTGGTTTTGCTCTTGTGAATAGAGCTTGTTCAAGGTTGTATTGTATATTCTCTCTGAGAAAAGTTGGCTGGGTTTTTCCCCGAGTTTGGGGTTTTCCTAGGATAAATCTTTGTGTCTTCTTGTGCGTGTCTATCTACTTCTAGATTTTGCTTATATTTTCAGTATATGGTTGTTGAATGTTAAAAGAAGATCAAAATATTCTGATAAATTTGTTGCTACTGAAAATTTAAGAAAATCTAACATGGAATTGGAGCTGGTTACCTTCAAAACAGTGTAATCACTGGAAGGAAGATCGTGAGCAAAAGTGGAAGGCCACATTGTTTTTTTTGCCGTTGCACAGTTTTTTGTCAAGCTTGTTGAGCAATTTATTGGAGGACGCTGAGATTAATTTCGCCATAGATCAACTTGCCCTAGCCTAGCACACCTCCTGGTGGTTTCAGATTACAACTTGGTGAAAGTTGAAATTTCTCATTACAGTTGCATTTGCAATTGCAGTTGTAGTTGCAGTTGTAGTTCCCAGTTATAGTTGCAGTTACAGTGGTCAGTCGCCAGTTGCAGTTTCCAGTTGTGCAAACCTTGAGATTAGAAGACAAGTTGGATGGTGCTACAAATTTCAGAGGTACGCACTTGTAGGAGATGTACACTTGGTAAAAGGACATTAGTTGAAGCGGTGATAGTAGATCCAAAGGGATCATAGATCTAGTGCACTCATAGGAAGCACAAGAGTTGGAGGCAACGATGATGATGTCTCCTACAATATATGACAACTCAAAATTAAATGTAAGAACAACAAGACTCCAGGTTTGCATATCATATTTGATATTTCCTATTGTTGCATCTTAGGTAAATGTTGTAATTGGGACAACAATCTTTAGAGTTCTATTACTGTCGAGTACTTTTGCTATCAAATGTTTAGCAACACTTGAGTATTGTTGGTACGATGATCATTATGTAAATGCTCACTATTTAGTACTAGGAGATGTTCTTGGTTGTTGTTTTTATCCCAGTCAGGTTACCTTGTAAATTCCATGGAAGTTACCATGGAGATGTTTTTGTTTTGTTTCGGGCAGGTTAGCATGGAGGAATAATCGGTCACAACACTAGAATAATGTTGTTCTTGTATCTTTGTTTTGGCTCTTGTCCTTGGCAGGTTATAGGGGATAGCTCTGAAAGGGAGCTATAGTGACGATTGTTCTTGTTCTAGACAGGTCACAGGTGATAACTCTGAGAGGGAGCTATAGTGATGATTGTAGGAGGCAATAGATTATATGGTCTCTAGTTTGAGACATGGAGTAGAGAATCCAGACATGGAGTTGTATACATGACAATATACATCCATATACCGAAGGCGAAAAGGATGAAAAAAGGATATTTTTGTGGGATACAGTGTTCCACACAAAGAATAATAGTGAGGAGAAGAAGGCTCCGTAGGATGACCGTACAGTTCAGCTGTTCACTCTTTAGATCATCAGGAAGAGTCAGTAGAGCCAGAAGGGCCAATGGATCTACCCAAAGACGTGGCAGTGACCAGGTAGAGGCCAGCGTGGTTTCGTGATACTTTGCAAGATGCAGTGAGACATGCAGTTCTTTGTGATACTTGAAGTTTCTCAAGTTACATAGAGTCACGGTTATGAGGAGGAACAGGTGGCTTCACCAATGGTGAGGCAGATGGCCCCACCAAGTACCAACTCAGAGGGAGCCAGAGTTCAGAGGGAGTCAACCCTCAGTATCCAGTAGGGAGGAGCAGCCCCCCCTAGGACAATCCATAGGAGATCAGACTTCAGAGGAAGTCAATAGATTCAGATGGCTCTAGAGATTGTATAGACTTAGAGGGAGTCAAGCTTCTGAGAGATAAAGAGACCACACTAGTTTTCCAGCTATGTGGCGTTGATGAGTAAGATCATTGAATCAAAACCTTCCACTTATGAGGAAGCTGCAAAGCAACAAGTGTGGAAGGATGCTATGATGGAAGAGTACCAATCCATCATGAAGAATGATGTGTGGGAAGTGGTTCCGAGACCAGAAGGGAAGTCAGTAGTGACTTCCAAGTGGATCTACAAGATCAAGCATGCTGTAGATGGTAGCATAGAGAAGTACAAAGCTAGATTTGTGGCTAGAGGATTCTCCCAGAAAGAGGGAGAAGATTATGACAAGACATTTGCCCCAGTTTCCAGGTACACTTCTATTAGATCTATTATTTCTATTGCTTCTGTTATGAGTTGAAAATTACACCAGATGGATGTAAAGACTGCTTTCTTGAATGGTGTAATTGAAGAAGAAGTGTACGTAGAGAAGCCACAAGGTTTTGTGATCTATGGGAAGGAGTCCCATGTTTGTAAATTGAAGAAAGCTTTGTACGAGCTTAAGCAGGCACCCAGGGCATGGTATGCCAAAATAGACAGTTGCTTGATGAGCTTGGGGTTTACCAAGAGTGATGCAGATCCCAACCTTTACTACAACGTTGAAGATGGCTTCCCCTTGATATTGGTACTATATGTGGATGACTTGTTTCTTACAGGGGATGAGAAGCTCATAGATGGGTGCAAGAGGGAGCTCACTTCAGAGTTCGAAATGAAGGATCTAGGTTTGATGCATTATTTCTTGGGATTAGAGGTGCGACAGAGACCATATGAGATCTTCCTTAGCCAAGGAAAGTATACAGTTGAGATCCTGCATAGATTCGGGATGATGGACTGCAAGTCCATGGCCACAACTATGGTTACAAATTTGAAGCTCTTGAGTGATTCTTCTTCAGATTTGGTTGATCCCACGATGTACAGATAGTTGATCGGATCCTTGATGTATCTGGTTAACACCAGGCCGGATATATGTTTTGCAGTAAACACATTGAGTTAGTACATGGTTGAGCCTAGATATGTACATTTGGTAGCAACAAAGGATGTATTGAGGTACATGCATGGTACGGTTGGATATGGACTTAGATATGACTCGGACGTGAAGTAAAGTTGCAAGGTTATACAGACTATGACTGGGTGGGGAGTGCAGTGGACAGGAAAAGCACATCAGAATGTTGATTTAGTTTGGGATCAGGTATGATTGCATGGTTGAGCAGAAAAAAGACATCAATGGCACTCAGTACAACAGAGGTAGAATATATAACAGCCAATGTTGCAAGCCGTGAAGCAAGGTGGCTTTAGAAGTTGCTTGCAGGGTTATTTGATCTAGAGTTGGAGCCAACTTTGATATATTGTGATAATCAAAGTTGTGTGAAGCTTTGAGAGAATCCAGTCTTTCATGACAAGTCAAAGCATATAGAGATCAAATACCATTTCATCCGAGACATGGTGCAGAAAGGAGTAATGGAACTCCGGTACATATCCACAGATGAGCAGATAGCAGACGTTCTCACCAAGCCTCTGTCTAGAGTGAAGTACGAGTACTTTAGAGACAAGCTCGGTGTGATGCTGAATGTCCACCCTCGTTGAGAGGGAGTTGTGTTGTTTCTCCTACAACGAGCATATATTCTCCCTTTGCCCAAGTGATTCCCAGATCAGTCATGTGAAGTGATTAAGGGAGTAATGAGTAGCCTGGTACAAGTCTTGCCTAAGCCACGTGAAGTGGCTAGGTGTGATTGGGACCATGGCGTAGCCTTGCCTAAGCCATGTGAAGTGGCTAGGTATGAATGAGGCTATGGTGGTAGTTTTGCCCATACCATGTGAAGTGGATGGGTGTGATTGGGACTACTAGGAGAGGAGAAACATCATAGATACTTGCAACGTAGTCTTGAGACTATGGTGGTAGTCTTTCCCATGCCATGTGAAGTGGATGGGTGTGATTGACACTACTTGAGGAGAATCTCATGGAAGAATACCTCCCTCGCTAAGAGGGAGTGTTGATGTTTTGTAGTAGTGGGAGGTATTCCCTCCTGGACAACTTTTCTTAGAGAAGAAGATTCCAAGAAGTCAAAGGAAGACCATTGAACATTGAAGAACACCCCGAAAAAGAAGTCGACCCACAGGGAAATGATAAAGTGGAAATAGAATTTCCAGGAAGAGAAGTCGACCCACAGGAAAATAATAAAATGGAAATATAATTTCCAGGAAGAGAAGTCGGCCCATAGGAAAATAATAAAGTGGAAATAGAATTTCCAGGAAGAGAAGTCGGCCCCATCTAAGTGACTAAACTAGTATAAATAAAGGTGATTCCTTGCTCATTTGAAAACACACACACACTCATCTCATCATCTCAGAAAAGAAGGAAAAGGAGGCGCAAATATGAGGCAACCCTAGGAGACACAACAATTGGGGTTCTTGGTGGTTTCTCTTGTGTGCTACCTCTAGAAGAGTTGCACTAGGGTTTTGATTCAGTTGTCTCCCATCGCTAAGGTTTGACAAGGAGAAGAGATAATTTATTGTTATCAAGGTTTCTTCATTACTGGTTTTGCTCTTGTGAATAGAGCTTGTTCATGGTTGTATTGTATATTCTCTCTAAGAAAAGTTGGTTGGGGTTTTCCTCGAGTTTGGGGTTTTCCCAGGATAAATCTCTGTGTCTTCTTGTGCATGTCTATCTGCTTCTAGATCCTTCTTATATTTTCAGTATATGGTTGTTGAATGTTAAAAGAAGATCAAAATATTCTGGTAAATTTATTGCTACTGAAAATTTAAGAAAATCTAATAGGCCTAATGGGCATCCTTGCTAGGAACATTGTCAGAGCTCTACTACTTTAGATTTACATTTGTTGATGGAAAGACCAAATGTTGCCTTTGAGAAAAGTGTTTCCACGACTCCAAGAAAGAACTGGCCATAATTGAGGGGCTTGAGCATGGCTAGGATGAAAGGCCATTCAAACCTATGATAAGCCTTATCAAACTCAATTTTGGTGAAGAAGGTGTGAAGGCCTGTCCATGTGGCTTTGCTCCATTCCTTCCCATTCAACTATGGCATTATCCAAAGTAAATCATCACCGAATGAAAGTTGTTTGTTCTAGATGGTTGATCTTAGGTAGGATGTGCTTGACACACATAGTTAGAGCCTCGACTAGAGTATTACACAAGACATTGAAGAGGGAAATTAGCCTGAATTGGTGATAAGTTCAAGGTTCCTTGGAATGAATTAAATGGTGCCTTTGTTTATAGACCCCCAAGGATTGGTTTTTAACCTCTTCTTTGTACACTTGAAGTAGGTTTGTCTTGACAAATTCCTAGGTCGCTTATTAAATTCACACCTAGGACATTCTTGGTGGTTCTTGGTGATCTCTCTTGTGCGCTACCTTTGGAAGAGTTGCACTAAGGTTGTGTGGTGTTGCCCAATTGCTTCATGCTAGTAGCAGATGCAGTTGTAGTAGCAACTGCGGTTACAGTTACCAGTTGCGCCAGTTTTGTGGTGAGTTAGTTTTCTACCCTCGCTAGGGTTTGACAAGAAGAAGATAAGTATTTGGTTCTTCATTATCGGTTTGCTCTTGTGATTAGAGCTTGTTCATGGTTGTATTGGAATATTCTCTCTAAGAAAAGTTGGCTAGGTTTTTCCCCGAGTTTGGGGTTTTCTCAGGATAAATCTTTGTCTTCTTGTGCTTGTTTATTTGCTGCTTATATATTTTAGTATATGATTATTGAATGTTGAAAGAAGATAAAAATGCTATGGCAAATCTAATGTTAACTAAACTAATGAAAATCCAACATGGTATCAGAGCAGGTTTCCTTCACAACAGTTTAATCACTAGAAGGAAGATTGTGAGATTTGCCACATTACTGAGATTTATCGTTGCACATTTTCTTTGTCAAGCTCGTTGAGCACTTATTATAAAATCAATTTGGACAAAGTTCATCACTAATCAATTTGTGCTACTCTAGCGCACCTACTGCACTTCTCAGATTGACTTTTCGTTGATTTTTTTTGGGTTTTAGGCTTATTAACATTTTCCTGGACATTGAACCTTCTGATTAAGATTTCCAACTTTTTCTTGTTGATCTAATGTCTCAGATTAGAAGACAAAGCTGGATGGTGCACTTGTGTATAAGATGAGGGTGTTTGCAGGAGATGTACACTTGGCAAGAGGACATTGATCCATGCAGTGACAGTAGATCCAAAGGGATCTTCGATCTAGTGCACTCAGAGGAAGCCCAAGAGTTGGAGGCAACAATGACGATGTCTCTGTTAAATTTATAAGCAGCTGCGAGAGCCATTCTCCTGGAGGATGGCTAAGACCCTAGACGAGATCTAGGGCCCCCAAAGCACTCCTGGGGTACTTGGTCTGGGACCAAACAGTCAGTGCCATGGCAAAAGACCCTTCTTAGG
>SNQJ01S0013726.1:97872-108557 GCA_010110895.2 Picea sitchensis | reverse complement strand
TTTTTAACAAAGTGAGTTTCACCTTTATCTATTAAATATAGATCCTTTTAAAATGGACCAAAACCTTGAGCACCTTGATTTACTCAATTTGGATCAACTTAAAATGTGCCAAAACCTTGAGCACCTTGATTTACTCAATTTGGATCTGCCTAAAATGGGCCAAAACTATTGAGAGAAAACTTTCATGGTCAAAGTTGCTATTAATAAAGTGGAACTATAAATTCTGTCAAAATTCCAACCAATCTAGGTTGCAAAACCTTTACCAAGAATATCATGGTAAAAGTTTTCATTAATCAAGTGAAACTATAACTCTTGAATTATAACTTATGGTAAAATTCCTACTAGATTTAGGGAAAATTCTCAACTAAAATGATGTTGTGCTTATCAGCTTATTAAGTCACTTCCATTGAATGTTCTTTTCTATTTCCATGTTGATAATACATTAATTACTTTTTAGAACTCTTTCTTACGTGTAATGAACTACCATATTTTATATTACATGTTAAATACAATCAAAATATTTAATACTCAATTGTCAATTCAACATGTCAATAGTCCATTACTTATTTTTTTTAAATATAAATTTAAAGAAATTCTTATTATTATTAAACATGGAGTGATGCTACTTTAAAAAAATTGCCATGTCTCTAAATAATGCAAATATGTTTGTATCTATTCCTAGTATGGAGCTCAAGGCCAACCCCACACTAATGAATGGCTAGACATGTAAATCTTGTAAATATATTTTTATGGACCAAAACTATGTAAATATTAATGTTGGAATATAATATATAATGGTTTGAATTATGGAGAGGATGAAAAGGGTTGTGATTCCACCAAAGGGAAGAAGAAAGAAGATATATAGAAAACTAATCCTCTAATGCCAAGTGGCAATTTAGGAAGATAATCATGGAAAGAATGTAAATGGTTGGTGAGGAAGCCTTCCTCATGGAGTTATTTTAGCATGGGTTGAGTACAATCATCATGGGAGATATGTAAAAACACTCCATTCTCTTATTAAAATGAAAATCAATCATCATACCCTAAAATAAAAATATCTTAGTGTTTATTCATTCTCACCATTATCACGTTAAAGATTTCCAACTCTCATATTGCATTCTCCATATAGTGCTACTAAATATAAATTTTAAGATGACCAAAAAACAACATTGTGAAAGGGGAATCACAAACCATGAGGAAGAGATAGAAGTTTTTTACATAAGTATAGAGGGTGGGAAAGTTAGGAATCCTTCACCCATAGGCTATTGATGTGCATTGGTTTTTTGAGAGCTAATTTGTATTCTTCCATGTTATTTGAAAAGGATTTTAACATATTGAACTCTTTCCGCCTAAATTCAGGAGAACTATACTCCCATATGAATATCCCTCTGGGGAAATTGAGAAAAGAAGGGTAATATCTTCATTTTCTTGTGTATGACAAAGGAATATAGTGATAAGGCTATTTGATGACAAGATGAGAGGAAAAAAGTTCTCTATAGTGAGGGGATGAGTTAATCCATGAGAGAAATGAGTTGAATCAATTGAGCTTAAACCATGCAACTTGAATTCCTTCCCCCTTGTAGATTAATAGCCTGGCATGGGGATTGCATATACCCTAGATGCTTGTGGTTGGGTCGAAAATTAATCATATGTACCGATTTGCTTGGACCATTTTTGGATAAAGATAAGTATCTCTATCGATGAATTTTCAATAAAATGATATTTTCTATGGAAAATTTTCATAAATTATAGATGTTGTGTGTGGTTATGTTTAATACTAAACATAGGAACTTGATTACAATTAAATAAATTAATATATGCTTGTTAATTTTGTTGCATTTTTATTATTTCACATTAACATGAATTTAAATCAATTATAGACTACCATGGAAGAAAATATTTGTGGTATTATGGTGAGATAGGATCTTGATCATCGACATTTAAATGAATTGATCATGTATTTTTTTCCATGGATGGGGATTCCATAATGTTGTATCATATCCTTATTTCAATTATGGGCCATTTGATTGACATGATGGGCTTCATAGTCACGTGCATTCACTTAACAACCACATGACATTTAATGAACTTAGAGTTATAAGCAAGACAATTTGTGTTATATTCAAATTTGACCTCCATGAATGGGATCCTTTCATGAAACTTAAGTTGCGAGAATATTTCAAGGGATGTGGAATAATGTGTTTTATTTTTAGTTATGGATGAGCAAGAGGCCCGTCATTTGGAAATAAATAAGAGTTGCAACCTATGTAAGGGACAACCTTGATCTTGTTACACCTGAGTCATGAACAATCATTGAGTATAGGTATGATCCACCCCTACTAATGTAGATGTGGAAAGATAGGTAGGGTACTAATCAATTGGAAGAGACGTGAAATGAAAGACTTTAATACCATATATTAAACCTAACATGGAGCATGGTTGTGGTTTGGGGGTTGTGAAGGAAGCAACATGTAAAATTGTTTGATTGGCACAGTGTTAAAATGTGAAATCCACCTACACGGGAACATTATGTGTGATCCTTGTCCTAAGTAACAACAGTTTATCCATGAATACACAAATTTATATATTTCCCATGTACGTCCTCCACCATGAAACAAATAAATAGATGATGATACTTGAGAGGGATTGGTGTAGTCAAGAACAATCAAAAAAATGTTTATCGTGATTTGAAGAATTTGAAATTAGTGAAGGTTGTGGTATCAAAGACTTATTTCAATGCTAGGCCAATTTGGATAGTTTTACACAACATGATTCATAATCATGTGCATTCATTTAACAACCATAAGACATTTAATGAAGAGAAAATCATATGTGATAAAATTTTCATTATGACCAAACTTAACCTCCATGCATGGGATCCACTCACAAAAATTGGGTTGCAAGAAGCATAGGGATGTTGAGTATGTTTTATTTTTAATTATGGATGAGGAGGAGACTCATAATTTGAAGGTAAATGAGAGTTGTAGTTTGTGTAAGGGGGAACTTTGGTTTTGTTACACCAGAGTCACAAAAAAATGTTGGGTATTGGAATGATCCCCCCAATTAATGTAGATGTGGAAATAGAGGTAAGGTTATAATTAGATGGAAGAGGCATATGATGGAAGAGTCAAATACCTTGTATTAATTCCAATTTAGAGTGAATTTTTGGTTTGTAGGTTGTGAAGAAAGTGATATGTGGCATTGATTAAGTGGCATGCGTGGAAAGTTGCAACCAACCCAAAAATATATGTAAAACCTACAAAATCCACACATTGGATCATTTATAGATGAACAATGTGATGATTTTTGGTGGAAGAAATGACATATGGTTAACATGGGCCTATAGTGATATTTCTTATTGGATTATCCATAAATCCATCACATGAACTATTTTTTTTACAATCAAGTAGTAGGTGGGTTTATTCAMAAGGTAAATCATTAAGAGGCAATGCACCCACACTATATGGGCACAACATTGGAAGGTGCACCTCACATCAAAAATATTTTTAACCATCAAAAACTTTCTCATTGTCTAATTGTTCTATATCGACACTACGTTGAATTCATGAGGGGAAGGTAGAGATTGTTTACTTGTGGCTTACCAATTCATAACCATTGGATCTTAAAAAGGTTGTTGATGTGGAAACTTTATATTGAATGAATATTGGGATGGATTAATTGAGTACTCCACTAATTTCACAACAAACTAGTTCTTTTCAAGTGAAAGGTCTCATAGGAAAAACAAGGCTCACAAATATATAAGAGAAGGAAAGGGTATTGGAATTTTTGGCATGGTAAATTTCATGGGGTTTGAATCATGTGACCAACACACATGGCAGGATTATGTGTGGTATTTAGCCTACACAATCATAGCTTTTCCATGAATATAGGTACCTATATACTTCCCATGTACTTCCTCTTTCGTAGAAGAAATAAAAGTAAATGAAAATGTGTTTCATCCCATGGGGACATCAATTAGTAGAGAATGTAGGAAAAATATTGGGGTTCAACATGAAGTAATCTGAAAGTAGTTAGATTTTAGAAAAATAAAATCAAGGTATGGCCTTCCACTTTACTTTCAATGTTGATGAGAATAATTTTCTCAATACCATAAATGAAATGAAAAGGTGTGAAACAAGTGGTAGTCTTGATTAATGTATGACATTCCCTTAAGGTTCTAGTTAGATTTATGTTTTTTGACTATCCATTGAAGCATGGTTTTTAGGATTATTTTAACTAGTCTTTCATGCAATATCGGGTGGTCAATACATATATATATCCTGAACATGAAACTGTAGAGGATTTGAGTCTTGAAATTTTTTTCATGCTCAAATATCAGCTATGAAGCAAGTGATGACATCACATGCTCTTCAAAAGGAAGATAAGTACCATGTGGGAAGAGATTTTGAAGGTAGAGATTGATTCTACCGATTTAGTGAAGTAGTGAATTGACATCATGATGTATTTACTATAGTTGTTGTATAGGGGCTCACATTCATTGAAATAGATCCTCCATTTACAAAAGGGATCGATGGTGATGAGGTGATGAAGGGAAGATGGTGGTTCTTATGTTTAAGTGAATATTTGGTAGTTCTCTCAATGCTTAATTTCATGGACGTAGTCATGCAAGAGGAATGTTAGAAATTCTTTCGACAACGATCTTTTATGAGGAGGAAACTATAGACAAGTGACCACCACAATTTATGTTATGGAAATGATTGAGAACTTGATAGATAACATTGTTGTAAGAAGGTGTCAACGTTTGACAATAGATAATTCCAACAAGAAGGAGATAACAAAGAGTTTGTTAGGGGATGTGTGGAAAATTGTCATTAGAAATTTGGTATCTAAACTTATCTATGCAAAGATAAACCAAGATATCACCATACCATGGGTTACCGAATGATATGATGAAGATATTTTTATTGAGGAGAACATCATTATGAGGTGGGTATGCCATGCTAATCGGACATTGGTGTGGTGATTGTAACGACCCCAATCGTTACGACTGCAAGAGAAGAAAAAATTCATTTTTTTTTTTGTTTTTAGGCAGGAAGGCATCGACGACGACAATTGAACCACACAGACTGACGACGAACGCAAGCACGCAGTTCAAGGAACAGACAACTACGACATGTGGAAATCAAAGACATAAATAAATGACTACCTTCCCACACAACACGACAATGCCTACAAGCTAAAGGAAAACATCCACCATCCAGATACAACGGCCTCGATGACCAATAGCTAGAACCTCTACGGCACACAATCCCAATGCATGAAGACGTTACAAACCAAGACAATCCAACGTGCTCAGAGATTGAAATACAACAACGTGAAGACTAACCCACGTCCCCCAAGCAACTAGTCGACAAGACGCAAGGTAACCCTAATTTAGATTCAAAAATTTGCGCAGCTAACTGTAGGATTCTTATTTATGCAATGTGACAAGTGTGGTGGAATAACTAATACCAACCACTACTTACAACCGACTGACTTAAGGCACAATTATGTAAGGAAGATAAGGATAGAGGCATGCTCTTTTATCTAGGAAGGAGGTATATCAATATATCCAAATAACATGTAAGGAAGATTAAAATAACAAAATCAACACCATTTTAAGGTATTAACTTCTTCTCAATTTTAACTTTATGATGAACCTTGTAATTAAAATAATTTCACCTCGATTGCATAGTTTCTTATTGAAAACCCCTTTCATAATTAAATATAATTAATTAATACCGTTAGTTGATAAAAAAATTGAAAAAAGGTAATTGAGAAGTGGTTCAAAATCTCCTTTGGTACAAGTATTATTCAGGTCACAAATGTAACATCAAGGCTACATATGAAGGAAACATAATCACTTTATTAATAGACAGTAAGATGTACTCGTTGTTTTCATACAATGGATGAAGTTGTTGTCTTAAACTGGGACAAATTTTGAGGTGTTTTCAACTAACCAATATGATACGCTACCCAAGACGAGCGTTATCAATACCATCAGCTAATACTGATATTAATGATATTAACAGAATACAAGAATAAGACCCTACGGTCTAAACGTATGAGATTCATGCAAACGCCACCACGGCACAGAAAAATCGCTGCCCTCCCCCACAACATTTATGCTACCCATTTCGCTGAGCGTRGAGTACTATGGAATAACAATAACGATCGTTTAAAGAAAATATTGTTGTRCATWWMAWTAASACTAAWTAASRCTGGGCATAACATACAAGCAGCTTGCAACMGYGATAATARATCAATGCAGACATAAAAGGAAACAMGCGCAGGCAGAAGGATCGCWAGAGAACCACACTTCATACACGGCATCAAACAATTTAATGGTTGTCCCGTAAATATGGAACCACACTTCATAAAATCGCCAGAAGATTTAGCTGTAATACACGGCATCAAABAATTWAATGGTTGTCCYTGTAAATATGGAAAATTTCGCATTCAGTGTAACTTAACCTCGCAGAGCAATGAAATGTTCAATCGGGYAAAGAGATATGAAGACACAGAGKTAATTTCATTGCCAAGAAATTCGTTGTTTATACATCAATTGCTGAGTTTTAACAACTACGATCACACTTACTACTAATTATGAATAATACGTAAGTTGATTCTACTCGGCATTACCCTTCCATTCTTATGGTAAATACAGTAAGTTGAATGGGATTTTATCTCTACTTATTCCCTTTGTTTACATATGACCTGTTACTGACCCATGTAGCTTGTTATACTATCACTTTTTTATTCTTATAACAAGAGTAATACAGCCAATCATGTAAGCTCTTATAACAAGAGTAATACGGTAATACAGCCAATCAGGGAGTAATACTATCACTTTTTTATTCTTTTTTATTCTTATAACAAGAGTAATACAGCCAATCATGGAATTACAGTAATCACATAATAGAGATCCATATTCCCCATCGCCAACCTGAAAATGTGGACCGTCTCATTGATTCCTGGAAACTGAAGCCAATCAACAAAAATATAGTGACAACTTCTATGGGGTATGTGATTAACAGCAAGCACCTGAGTTATTCTGTCTGCAGGATTCAGACTTGGTTATCAAAGTAAAAATATAATGCAGATGGAAAACGCAAGACAGGGGAGGGGGTCAACGCAAGGTAAATTCGCCATGTAATAAAGGTCCATGTAATAAAGGTGACGAATTGCAGTTTTAACAAGATAAGATTGCAATGTATTCCCCCCGAAAAACGTTACCAACACATCAAAACGCAACCTTACACTCAGCAACTATGCGACCCCCCACCCCCCTCCCAACACGGTAAAAAAAAAGAAACGAAGGCATTCCAGTAAAAATTTCATTTCAGGTGTAAATAAAAAGACGTAGGCGCTCAAGGAAGTTCTCGTTGTAATTCAAGGCATAACCTTCCTGTTAATCAAGGGGAAAATGCAGTCTAAAAAAATGTAAGGGTTCTCAACAAGAGGACAAAACGAAGTCCAATATAAATTATAACCGTCATCCAAGTGGACAAAAACGCAAACTAAATTCGTCCTCAATTAAATTAAAGTGCAGAAGTAAAATAGCAGGGAATGAAAATGAACAAAGCACAGAAGTATTCATTTGCCAAAAGGCGCAAGAAAATCACTCAACTAGTAACAACCAAATCAGAGCTAAGAAGGGGTAGGCCGCTGGGAAAAACTATCCTTCTCTCATCATCCACGCACAGAAAAGAAGGGCATTAGGATCTATAGGTCTATTAACACCGAAGTGACGATCGTCGATCCGGCTCCTGGCCAACTACTCAGGCGTGGACTGATAAACTAGGGATGATGACGAAGTAAAAAGAACAAATCTTCACAATAAATCAATAAAACCAATAGGACAATCACAACATTCAGGAATCGAATGCCAAAGGAATCGAGTCAAGCAATGAGCTTAATGCTATGGGGAATTTAAGTTCTCGATTAAAATGCTAAGTCAAACACCTTCTTTACACAATTAAAAGTACAGAAATGAAAGCGTAAGGTCAATAGTAATATACCATGCAGAAATAAAGCATGTGTACCATATCCCAAGGTGACAGCTCTGATTCATTTTCCTAAGCGCTCCATGCAACTCTCGCTTGTCGATCGATGAGACTTCACTGGTACCTCCCAGCCAACGCTAGCGGTACTCCTCTTCCCCCTTAGCCCCCCGAGCCGCAAAGGGGCCACACACAATAAACTAAAGCACAACTAGCTCCTATCTCGCCTCGCAAGGTCAAGCTACCACTCCTCACTGAGTTGGGTATTCCATCTCCCACAAGATAAGTCAGTCAAGTCGAAAATTCTACAGTGTAACGTTGCGGATCCAAAATAGAGATCCATCCTCCTCCTTCTCCTCCTCCTCCTCCTCCTCCTCCTCCCTCCTTTATATAGAGTTTCTCAGTCATTCCTTCCCAATTTCCCATTTAATTTAATGTTCAATAATTTAATTCATAAAAATCCTCTTCGTACAAGTGTCACCCATCCCCTTCGTTGCACCAGAAATTAATTTCATTAATTATTTAATTACTTCTATTTCCCTCACCCACCTAAAAGAATTCCTAGAATCGCTCCTAGGTGTCCCCAAATTCCCTTACACAATTTAATGACTTACCCCCTTACTAAATTACTAGTTGAGTTCAATTTAGAAAGTTCTTAAAGGCAAGATTCCTTGCTAAGTTAGTCATTCTGTTTTTTCCTCATGTTTCCCTTTCTCTTTATGTTTCCCCCTTTTCCCCTTAGTTTCCTAATTCTTTTAAATTTCCCTCTTTCCCTTTTTATCTAAAACTCAAATTAGCAAGCGTAGACTTTACCCTTTTTCCCCTTTTTCATTTTAGTTAAAAAAATAATAATTAGCAAATGTAACAAACAATAATTTTCTTTTTAATCCCTCGATATAATTTGATTTTAATAATTTAACCGAATTTCTTACCCCCTTTTTATCACATGTTTAAAGATGATTATTATTATTATTATTTTCCACCAATATCACTTAAACCTAGATTTTAATTTCTGAGGTTGGGTGACATTTTTATTAGGGAAATTGATTTTACTTCTTTCTCATCAACTAATTCATTCTAAGGCCATATAGTTGTATTCACTTATTATTTAACAATGTGACGTTCTCTTTAGGATGCACTAGGTGCTCCAAGGGTGCCACTCGCCTCATTTTGTTTCGCTTGCGCGATGTGCCCTTCAGGATGCACTACATGCTCCAAGGGTGCCACTCGCCTCATTCTGTTTCCCTTATGTGACATTTCCTTCAGGATGCACTATGTGTTCCAAGGGTGCCACTCTCCTTTTGACTGACTTGGTAGACATCAAAAACCCCTGGAGTCAATACTTTTCCAGGTGATCTTGTGGGAGACTAAGGGCCTCTAAGGAATAAGGCCCTTGCCTTATTGTGTGCCCCTTAGAATCATCGTGAGCGACTGTCGCAGTCTTCCCTCACGGCATCATGGGTCTTCTTGAACTAGGTAATTGTTAACCTACAGTTTGAGCCACGGTGGGAGTGTTAGTAGGATATAGCAGAGTTGTTTTCCAAACCTCTCCCTCAACATCTCTGGTTATCGTGTGTGACCCCTGTACTCCACGTGTGAGTCTAGTTGGCAAACTATCGTCAGCCTGCATCATCAACAAATCATGTCAGAAATAAAATCCATAATCATAACATATAATCAGATGCACATAGGTCATATATACAACAATCAAACCCCAATTGTCCACTCCCTCACTCGGTCCGGAGTCCAAGGGTTTCATCGATGCCTCTGCATCCTGGAGGTTGAAAATCCTGCACACTCAGGAAAACCGAGTCAATATCACCTTCCTGTGTCAATACAGTAAAAGAACATGTCATCATATCCATAATTCCTCATAATCATAAACAAACGCCCAATAATATAATAATCCGGATCACTTGCAAGAAAGTGTCCTCAAAGAATAAGTTCGCTAAGTGTGTGCAAGAGCGAGATGTTACAGTGACAAAGCATATAACAACTAAAACGTTTCACTTAATCTACCATAGTGAAGTCCAACTTCTCATCAATATTATATGGTAAGACAATGTTTGATGGGTTCTCATTGATTTAATATGACATTCTTAGTGCTCAAGGGTGGCATGTTGATATTGGACTAACATGCATGTCACAACATAAGCTAAGGAGGAAATTTCATGAAATAAATATTTAATGAAGTTACGGGGGCGATGAAGGGTGCTAGTGTTAGATAATACTTTAAAGAATAACATTGTTTATATAACTACTCATCCTAGAAAAAATGTATGGTTCTTGAAAAAAATATGCAAAGATCCATGAGAGGGAGTGGTGTAGTCAAGAATATATCTTCACAATATGTTTATTTTTTACTTGCAAGATTTGAAATTGGTGAAGGTTTCTTGGTGGAAATAGTTCCATGATGATTTGGACTTTCAAGAGATCAACAAAAATACCTTGTTTTGATATTTATACTCGAGGAGGCATCCAATCGTAACATAAAATAATATTCTAAGAGTATTTAATCTAATGTTCTATTGTTGGCATCAATTAATTTTGTGCATAGGTCCACTAATTCTTGTGACCATAATTTAATGGATCTAGCCATGATATCATGAAGAATATCTAGAACAATGTGTACCATGTTGTGGATACATATGACATAACACATTGGAAGGTGGCTCCAATACT
>SNQJ01S0013726.1:67885-80238 GCA_010110895.2 Picea sitchensis | reverse complement strand
TCGATTCGAGGAATCGGGTACTGGTTTCTCACAGTGATTTTATTCAGAGCCCGATAATCAATGCAGAGTCGTCAGGTTCCATATTTCTTTTGTACCAGCACGATTGGGCTCCTGCAAGGTGATGAACTAGGACGGATGTGCCCCTTGTGGAGTAGTTCTTATATCTATTGCTTGATCTACTCATTCTCTAACAGAGAGCGGCGATAGACTGACCCATTGGGAAGTGATACGTCCGGGGTTAGATCGATGGGGTGCTTGAACTAGCAGTGCAGAGGTACCTCGGTAGGTGAGGAGAAGATATCTGAGTATTCCTCCTTGACCTTATCTACTTTCTTATGCTGTGTGGAGAGGTCGGACGTAGAGACCTTGGATGTGGTTGTGATATTTCACTTATTTTGAGAGAGAATCACAAAGAAGACAAACTTCCCTGTCTGAGAGATGACCTTCCTGCATTGCTTAGCAGAGATCAAGGAAATAACACTAGGTGGGACTGCCTTGGGTATGCTATACAATTTCATGTTCAAAGCAGTAATAACACTACAAGGCCTAGACTCATATACAACATGACGTTTCCACAAATAAGGCTGGCCCAAAAGAACATCACAAACTTTAAGAGGAGAAACATCACACAATACCTCATCTTTGAAGGGCTTGATGCCATATGACAGGTGGTACTATTGGCTGATGCAAAGATCCCTTCCTTGGCAGAGTCATTCAATGGTGTAGGGTTGTGGGTGAGGTGTTTTCGGTAGGGCTAGCCACTTGACAACCTCTGCTGAGATGAGGTTCTTCTGGCTACCACTATCCACGATGAAGTGCAGTGGGGTGCCTTTTACCCACATCTGTGAATGGAAGAGGCATTCTCCTTCTTCTAGCTCATCTAGTTCACCAGGATGGAGCTTGGTGGTAGCAATAGTGGCATTGGGTTCTGCTTCAATGATCCATATTCCCCCTTCGGGTTCTGGGTCAAACTCTAAACCCGCATCTGATTCAAAATCTTTCACTTCGGCCACCAGCGGCTGCTTTGAGCGACAATCAACAATGTTATTTTAAGGGCTCTTATGGAAGTCGCCCCACTTCCCGGTATATTTCTTTGTCTTTCCGGTGTCCTTCTTTGCTTGCAGCTTGGAATGGTTGTCCTGATATTGTCCATATTTTCTCTATCCTTTGTTCTGTGGGTTGGGGCCACCCTTTCCTGGATTTTGTTGTGAGGGGTTCCCATGCCCAAATTTCCACGTCTTTTGTTTGATCTTCTATTTGATTTTGATGGCATATCAGTAGGTCGTGCCCAAGGATGAGATGTCTAAAAATTACATTTCATTATGGATGTATCTATGCAGAGCGTCGCAATACTTGAGCACAATATGTCTCTGAATCTTTTATACCCAGCTTGGTGTGTAAGGTATGAAAGATATTTTTGAAATATGGCATTGCTTGGTCTCTTTCTTGCTGTAGTATGGTCCATTTGGTATACAAGTCGTCATAACCTCCGACAGGGTAGTATTGTTCCTTAATAGCATCCTTGAAGGATTCCTAGGTGGTCGTGACTGTAAATAATTAGGGTTCCTCTGTTCCCTTTTGCTCATAGAAAATTTTCCACCAATATTTGACACGGGGAACGACTTTGAGGAGTGCAAAATATTTTCTCTATTCGAAAAGTTATGGACAGAAAAATACCCTGCTACTAGATTCAACCACTTATCTACAACATCTTGGTCTATCTAACCTTCAAATATAGAAATAATGAATTTTATTTTTACCTTGAAGGGGGTGGCACCTCCGCTCGAAGAAGATGTGTCGCCTATTGGTAGCCGCTGAAGGATTTTCACGAAACTATCCATCATCTCATTCCTTTTCTGTGTGAGGGATTCCTCAATCAAAAGTTTGAAAGGATCTCCTGTCCCATCATATTTCTTTTCTCCTTCCATGAGAGGTCGCTTGGGCGTGCGAGATATTTTTTCCTCAAGAGAAGCAAGCTCGAGACCCAACTCTTTGTACTCTAACCTCGTTGGGGACATGCATTCAGATGACAAGGAGAAGACCACTCTGATACCACTGATTCGGATTTTATGAGAAGAATGAAATCACTACAGATTATTAACAGGTTCTTAACAAAAAATAACAGAGATACAGTAAAATGGGTTTTCTATTCAATAAGGAAATAAGTTGAAACTGTAAAATGCAGCGGAAACAAGCTTCTTGGAATGGTGGTGGATTCTCTCTGAGAAAAGATGTGACGGCTGCACTCATTCACAAGAAGATAATTACAATGAGGATCTGAAGGCCTTTTTACAATAAACAGGAATGCCAAAAACCTTAGACATCCAAAAACCTAACCCTAGGAGATGAAGCGCCAAAAGTCATGTGGGCCTCGTCTGGGTAAGTTAATACATCAACTTCTCGGGGTCGTAACATTTTCATACGATCTCCGTTTTAGGCGTATGATACCCTGTTGGAAAGGTATCGTCAAGGAGATTAATTTTGGGGGATCAATAATTTTTTAGAATGTCATTGAGAAGATTAATCCTGAAAAACTTTCATTTAGGCCCTCAAAATGGCCCCGGAAGTTAAAACTGCTAAAAATAGTAAATTGCCAAAATTGTCAGAAAACTGTTTTGATCCAGTTGGAAAAGGTGTGTGGCCACTGATATCCATCTGGATCAATACAATAATATACCTATCAAATTTCCTCTTGAGAATCACATGCACTAAAAATAAATCCATAACAACCATCAATGAAGTATATCTACCACCTATCACAGGTGAAAACACATCGACATCTACTAGAGAAAATCAACCACCTAACTTCCTCCTGAGAATCACACCTATTGAAAATAAATCCATACTAGTGAGAACTAAATTATATCTACCACCTATCATAGGTGAAAATGTACTCTCATCATAAGAGAAACTAATGTTTCTACCCATGAAACCCTTCATGAGTGCAAGTGCTCATATCAAGCACACTAGGGTTTCACCACCCAATAACTTCATCTAGGTTTAACAACTAAAATATCTGGCCTTTAAATCAACAAGAAAAAATGCTATGTCAATATGCTTTAATACCATGTTGAAATTTTAGAAATTTAATTTTTACTGCAAATTCAAAAATTTCACCTGAACTATGAGGTTTATAGAATCTATATCTTGTGAAATTTTAGCACTAGGAATTAATTATAAATATTAATTTACAACAACAACATTTCACTTTTATTCAACCTAATTCATTAGGTATTCAAAATAAAATAAATACTAAACAAGTATGTGTCAATGCAACAATGTTTCGGCCCTTAGGGCACACTAGTCTTCTCAAGCATAATAGATCTAAAAATACTTTGTTATGTTAGTTATAAAATTCATGAAGATAACATAGGATGAAATTCAAGTTTGTAAGTACACAAAATTTGGATTCTTGGAACACTTCATATATATATATAAAATCAAGTACAAGTACATATCAACATCTTATTAGAACTTGGTACACATCAAACTCTTATATCCCGGCTAGGGAAACAATAAGAAGACCCTAGCTACTAACTACTTCTACCTAGGAGTCAAGTTGGATTCTCCATCACTTGCATCACACAATTGTACCTCCAAGTACATCATCACATCACATGATGACTACTTTCCCAAGCAAATAATCTCACCAAACTCCTCCAAGCATGGAATCTCACTATTCTCAAGGTCTCTACACTACCACTCTTTTCATCTTTGGGGTTTTAAACCCTAGTAAACTTGCATCACAGAAAGTAACTGGCCCATAAAACAAATCTAACACTAGCCTCCAAGTCTACAAGTTGATACTAGGCTTCGATTCATCAAATCCTAGGTCTTCAACTCTTGCATGGAAACAAGCACCAGGACCTCCATGGAACATAAAAAGTACAATTAAAATGTCTCTTTCCAAGAAAGGTATCACACCAAGATCAAGACTCATCAAGCTAGGCTCTCCATGATATTTCCTGAACCTCCATGCATCACACATGAATAAGGATGAAATATCATCCAAGGCATTATCTCTTCTCTTCATGTATTGTTTAGGGTTTGGATACTAATGCTACCTCCTTTTGATTCATAGCAAGATCCATGGCCTCTAAAAGACAAAGCATCATCTCTTCTAGCGTTATATTTTACTCTAAGGTTTTCTTTCATAGCACAAATCCTAGCATCCTTTTGCATCTCACAAGATAATATCTCTAAGAACATCCAATTTCTCTCTCTCTTCCTATCTTCTTATCGAGTTTATGTAACAAAACCCAAGTCTCGTTCCCTACAATACTCCCCCAAGACAACTACAAAGATAAAATAAATAGTATGGTGATGGTAAGTTATATGAAATTCTCTCTCCTCCCTTTATATAGACTAGGTCAGGGAGGCCAACATAAAACATGGAAAAATTCCCATACAAGAAACAAACAAGGAAACCACACATGGAGAACTATATAATATAAGGTTGACAAGTGTCATACTAAGGATTTACAAGACCCTAAGGTGGTGTGCCCTCCAACCATGATATTCCTTGGGCTCATTTTACCTTGTCCAAGATGGTCTGTTATCCAACAAGATTTTAGTACAATTCTCCCTCTTCCATGGTGGCTTGATATCCAAGTATCCTAATGAAAGGAATTTATCCTCTTTCTATCTTCTACATGTCCTCTTATGCCCAATGCTCTTCAACAAGTTTGCCAAGATGTTTACCATGCTTCAATGATTCCCTTCAACATATGTGTCTGGCTCCATAACAAACCTCCATGAAGCATGATCCATAATCCAAGTGTCCAACCTCCAAGGTGTATACCACATGGTACCAATATCTTAGGGGTACATTCCCTTCTCCAAGTTCCTTGCACTACGCCTCTTAGGTAGGTTCCACTCCTAATAAAAAAATAAAATTCCCACATTATGTCCACCCAATGGGTTAGTCATCATGGTGATTAGGATAAAAATCTTCTAAGTAAAGGAATTATACTACCACTCTAACCAAGTTCAATCATTCACCCAACCCAAGCCATCCATATTTCCATGAATCATTGCTAAGGGACTATTACCCCTCATTCTTAGGGGTAACTAGAGGAGATCATGTCTCACGGCCCGCAATGAAGACAATGATATTGACCATGATGATGATCAACCTTTCCATAGATAACATCCTAACACCCCCCCTCAGATTACCTCCTCAACTTCATATCAAATAAGATCATCACATCCAATTAACTCAGTGTATGGGAGATGAAAATCTAGTGTCACCATGAGGTATGTTAGTCTTTTTTCCATGTGAAGTGTTTTTCTTAATTTACTAGTAATGTGAATGAGGATCATTCATTGAAGTTTGACAATGGATCACTAGCTCAAGAAGTTATGTTCATTTCCTTGTTTCACCTTGGTGGCCAACATTTGTGCCCTAGTCCCATGTTGTTACCACCTAGGGAAAAGGGGTACTACTGGGGGTCCCTCATAAGGGTAGCGTTCTGTTCTCCACTATAATTAACACTTTCCATACTAGATCCTTTTGCAGTGTACTAAATTTTAGTAATGGGTCATGGTCCATTCTCTCATGAGAAGAGGGGCTGAAGGCCCATAGGTTGATTGCAAATGATAGCAAAAGAAGAATAAAGAAATAATATTGATAATTAAAGAAAGAAAGAATAGAAAAAGGCTCTCAAAACGCAATCCAAACTTGAGCTCTACCATTTCCGTGTCCATCCCACTTCAAAAGTAGTGATGCTATGTAATATATTAGATGAATTATAGTATGTAGAACATAAATATTTAACAAACAATAATGGAACAACAAGATTATAGCTAGAACAATACCAGAGTAACACCAGAAAGAGAACCTTTACTAAATATATCAATGTTCACTTGCCTCTTCGAGGGGGAAACCTCCAACATAGTATATCTCTATTACAATAATCTCCAAGACAAAAATATCCAATACCTCCTACTCTTATTTATACTAACTCTACCTTCTAAGGAAACTTCTAGAGGAAGATATTTCTAGAAGCAGAAGCTTCTATTAGGTCTTCTTACATTGAATTATTCTCCTTTATTTAATAGCAGGGATGATTTTAAGGATGGAAATTTATTTTAAAATGTAGAAACCTTGGCGAATCTTATTAATCCTTCATATGCCAACTATAAATGTTTGGCGATATTTTTGTAAAAATATTCAAATTTCTAAGGATTTTTTATAGTCTTTATAAAATTTTGGCGATTTTTAAGGTAAAATAATTTTATCCTATAGAATTTGGGCGAATCATTTTTAAAATAGTGAATCTTGTTTTGGGAAAAACCATGGAAAATTACCCCATGAGAAAAATTTAGCCCCTAAAATCATCCTTGTTTAATAGGCCTTATTAATTAATGTCGACCTTTATTACATAGAAAACATATCCTACTACCTAATGACCCATGAAGAAGGGTTAGGATCAGAATGTAACATGACATCCGCCTTCAAAATCAACCTTGTCGTCAAGGCTAATGATGTAAAAACTATTAGAGTATGGCCGATGGTTCCCAATTCGCATCATCTGTTTATGTGTCCTTCCACTAGATCATCCCTTCCTTGATAGTTCTGCCACACAACTAATGTTTGTGTATTGAGGACAACTTCTGGTTGGAGCCAAAGTGATCCTTCTTCATCTAAAAACCTACCCTCTAACATACAAATCAACAAAGAAATGATTACTTAGAAGAGAGAAAGAAGGATCTCGTACCTTGTACCCATACATTTGATGAATATCCTAGCTCTTGACCTTTGACTTGCTCCAGGCATTTATCTATACCATCCTGCAAAAGAAGCCAAGTAGATACTATAACAAGATAGATATCAAATTAAATTATAAATGAAATATGTAAATATATATATATATATAAAGAAAAATCGACATATAATAGCTATTTAAAAATAATTTCACATATATTGGAGGGAAAGATAACTCTTTTATTAGTCAGCATGAATAGGTGATTTACAACCTAATTCTAACAAATGACACTACCTTGAAATCAAGTGTCTACATTTCTCCACTGAAATCTTCAAGAATCAAAGAAATAATGGAGTAATTACTCACATGATCTAGAAGGGATAGGGACACACTCAACAATCATATAAGAGAGAGGAAGATCTATTGGAAAGTAAATTTCCAGATCAAGGGATATTAATAAGAGATTTGGGGAATAAGGAGGCATGCAAATTGACAACATGTTCTTGCACCAAGGTTATCTCCCTTCATCTCCAACCGAATAGGTTCTTATATACCATCATAAATACATTTGTTTGGTTAGATTATTTTGTGTATTGTAAATTATAGGTCTAGTACTAGGAAAACCCTTAAACCTCTCCCAAAAGTATGGAATATTTTGATTTTCACAAAATTATGGGTGTACATGATTTGCACACTAGAAAATAGCATATGTATGCAAGTTTCACATGGATGAATAGTGTACATCAACAAATAAAGTGCTTTTAAGATGATTTTTATGAAGGAGAGTGGGATTAAGGTTTTCAAGTTGAGGAATGGACTAGGCCATCTGACAAATTCAATTTGGGGTGGCAATTTCTGCTATAACAGATGCCCCCTATTGTGTGCAGTCAGAAGAGAAATCGATGGATGAAATATATTATAACTCTAAGAGGCAAGGATGCACTGAATTAAGTTCAAATGAAAGTAACCAAACAATTGATCCAAGAACAACAATTATAGAAAAAATCAAGTAAAAGTATTCTCTTCCCAAGTCGGGCATACCCATGTTCAACAATGATAGAAGCATGGTTGTCAATCCAAGCACACTGCAGATCCATGGAGTATAAAATGATTATGAATGTTCATGGTCATGAAAAGTGTACACAATGGATCCGTGTGATATATGAAAGTAAAAAGCATGGGCATAGGAGAAATACATAGTGGATCCCTTCAAATTTAGAGCATAGTCATGAATGGATACATAATGGATCTTTGTCTCATAATCAAATCAGAGGATATCTACAACTAATGAAGTGAAGAAAATGATCCTCTATAACTACCAATGTCACTGAGGGTGGTACAATAAATATAGGTCAAGTAGGAGCATAAAATATGTGATGCTTGTACTTTACCTGAAGTCTTCAAAACAACCCATTGTGGTATGAGTATACACTATGCGAATAAATGTGTTGAATTCAAGCATAGTGAGACATTGTTTGATTACCGATCATTGATGTATACTGTTAAAAAATACGAGACAAACCATCGATGATGATAATGGTTGTTAAGGTACATAGTACAATCTAACAAGTGTGAATAAATGAGTTGATATCGAACACTTAATAGTATCTACCAATTACGGGAAATTGATGTATTCCCACTATCAATAGTGAGGGAACCTACCACTCATGATTGGAATCCCCAAGGTACTAAAAGTGACTCTAGATATCTGTCCCAGAGGAAGATATGTTGAATTTTATAGGAAGAGATATACTGGAAGGAAGGAATTATGACATCCTCCACCATCCAACACAAGGAGTAGCAGAAGGCCAAATTTTTAGAAGGACTCAAAAGAAATATTGTAAGGACTAAATGAGGTATGACTCTGGCATGTACCAGATGGAAAAACACATGAAAGGGACTCTTTGAATAGTATAGAATAATGAAGACTACTAAAAAAGATGAGGAATACACCAATGGGGTCAAATGGAAAGCAAGTTACCACACAAATCCTGATGTGTGATAATGGTTGTTAACGTTGATCACAAGGGTAACTTCTCAGCGTGTGACCAATAATGGTTTATCATTTTTGCAACGCAAGGTCATCTATCAATGATGTAAATAGGCCCATGGTGAAACTCTATGTCATACTCTTAAATAAATGTGTCATATTTGATAAGATAACCTTCTATACTAGCATGAGTGAGTTACAAACATACTTGTGAAACTGATACGTACTTGGTTGACATGGGAAGGCCAAATTAGAAATTTGAGTATTTCTGCAGAATTGTCAACTAAGGATGAAACTTCCTTTGAACAAATGCATGACACATTATGTGACTAAGGAAACATGGATTGTAGGAATACAAATTTACATAAGTGTTTTTTATGCAGGAGGCTTCAACAAACACTCCATAGTAACTGGAAGAGTAACCAGTCGGAGGAGTACCAAATCTATGTAATGGGAACAATATTCTATGGCCATACTAAGACAAAAAATATTGAGACATTGAATCAAAGATTTTTCTTTTTTCAAAGGAGAGAAGATTTATACCAAACAAAGAGATTGACGCTCCCCCCCGTCTTTATTTTTTTTTTTAGTCTTTTTAATATTATTAAATCTTGAAAAGGAAAAACATAATGTTATACTACAATGGAGGAAACACGTGTTGCATGCAAGAAAAATAGTTCCAGAGTGCAAGGAACATACCTATTATCAATGCAAGGAAGCATCTGCAATATAAGGACACTCAGGGGAATGTCTCCTCTAGTCGTAAAAGGTATCGAGCTGCAAAGGCATAAATTGCAAGACTAGAAACTAGTAGTAATGCATAAGCAAATGGTTCAACAATAACAAGCTAAATTAGACATTAGGAATATAAGTATGAGTGGTTAAAATGCAATGAAGTATCACAACTTAAAACATGAATGAGGGATCCCCATAGGCTATTAACCAAAATAATAATGAGAACAAGATAAGAGGATTCAACGAAAAAGTCATGGCGAGGCTAACTAGGTCTCTTGATCCTATGAATGCATTTCATCATGGGCGTCAAACTATGAACAAAGTTCTAAGTAGGGTACCCATGAAAGATAGGCTCTACCACATGAATTACAACACTTATAAACACAAAGAAGGATCTGTGTCACAACTCAGTGGGGTTGATCCTGAGGAAAAATGAGACAAGAAATGGATATTTAAAAAATGAACGAAGGAGGAAATCTAACCTATATGTGAGTTTCGAGATCTTTACCTGTCATAAAGGATCAACATGGAAGAAAAGGTACCAAAGAAAAATGTCTTCAAAGTCTTGTATATAATACCAAAAAAAGTCATGTATAAGTTGATAATTCCAATATAGAAACCTCTAATAAAAACAAGTGCTATGGGATACAGAACTTGAAAACAAGAAATCCTAAAACTACAATATCTATAGAGAAATGCACAACCTTACCACTTATGCATAATATTTATTTAGGTAGATCCCATTGTTGGGCTCAGGGCGAGGAATTATTTAGTAAAAAACCTATAAAGTTCCATTTTAGAAAGAGGTTGAGGATCCATAGTCATAGCTTCAAGGATAGCCTCATCTGAAGGAAACTCAACATCCATGAAACTGGGGCTTAAAAACACACAAATAGTAATATCAAACTCAAGGCTAAGTGCCAGATTATTCGGGTCAATAAGGGGAATAAAGGGCTCCCATTTCCCCAGTGAATAAACCACATGATCAATTACCGATACCTTGTATCAAAAAGGTAAACATGATTGTAAATATCCTTCCTCAGAAGCAATTGAACACCGAGGATATGACACCATTAATTCACCCATGGAAAGGAAGAGTCTACTTGAACACTAAGAACACACAAAGGGGAAACATAACCTAAATTTGAACTAAGATGATGATTATTAGATTAAATATGATCAATACTGACAATGCTTCTACTGTGAGGAAAATGCATCACATGAAAACACATAGATACCACAACATTCATAGAATAAACATAGTCACGCCAAAGAAGCATATTGAAATCTAGAGGGTCTGACACCTATTGGAGTTACTTCACACACACCTATGATTTATTTTAACTAAGTTTATTCCTTGTTTATTAGCCATAATTAGTCATTATCCAGTCTCTTATATTTTAGGGGAGAATATTCCACCTAGAGAATATTCTCTTTCAGTTGACACTTCAGTTTGAATAGTTGAGTTGAGTTTATATGTTGCATTGGTTTTGTCACCATGCAACATTGGGATCATCACCAACTCACTACTCTTTGTTCAGTGAGTTAACTGAAGACTAGTTGACTAGTTAACTCAGCTAGGTGGCAGTTCACTCCCGTAACTGCCTAAGAGACTAGACTAGGTGACAGTTTACTCTTTCAACTGTTGGTGTGCATCCAAATCAATATAGACCACCACTATGGCTCATTAGTTACTTATGTAGCCTATATCTATTGTAAATTATTCACTCTTTATTTGTGGAATACGATTAATGATAATTCTTCCATTCTTTCTCTCCTTCTTCTTATTTTTCCAATTCTCTCTGCAAATGTGTGTATTATTGTTTAGCCAGATCTATTATGTGCAGGTTCAAAACATTTACATGGTATCAGAGCTGACAGACTGCTAAGCAAAAGCTACACCAAAATTTTTTGCAAGTACAAAAGATTGAAGACAACAAAAAGATGGATTATTCGCCTGAAATACTTTTCACGCCTCATAACTATTTGGAATGGAAGCCAAAAATTCTTCTTATGCTCAGATGCATAGGCTTGTACCAAATAAATATGGCAATGGAACTAGAGCCTGATTTTGTTGATGAGAAAAATGACATTCTCAATAGACAAGATATGGGCATAAGATGTATCCTCTATTTTATTTCTTTCAAAATTCTCCATCAAGTATATGATGACTCGCAAGAATTCACTCCAAATTATTTATGGAGAATATTGGAGGTTTTATTTGGGAATAAGGAAGAATGCATGCAAAATTTTGACAAGATAGAGAATGTAGAAAAACCACTGGAAGATAAATCATCTCAGTTTGAAGAGCCTTCTATACAAGTATCTACAAAAATTTGTATTCGAATAATTGAAGATGATGTATACTACATTTCAGATTTATTTTCTGAAATTCATGTGGAAGATATATGGCATGCATCTCAAGAGTCACATGCAGACACTTTTGGATGCACCATGCATGCATGTCAGGAGACAAAAAGAGAGCCGCGCATATCAGATGCCATTCTGATATTGTTTTGAGAAACATTTGTAGAAACAAATTGGATATTTGAATTCCTCTCCAAAAAATATCCAATTTAAAAAACAAATCGTCCAAAATGAAGTCCGGGAACTGAAGTTATGATCGTTTCAAAATCAACAAAATTTCAGTGTTTTTCTGGAAACGGCCGTAAGGTTTTCAAAATTACATGCAAAATTTATTTGGATATTTTTCATTAAAAGAAGATAAAGTGGATATGTGTGGACATATCAATGGTGCATATACTTCATCAGATCCATGCAGACATCTGCATATTCAGCAAAATCTTCAACGAGCACAAACTTGCATAGTTGCGGGGTCTTCTTGGAGTGAAGGACAAGGTTGCTTAGCAACTGCTTTTTGTTCCTTCTCATTTTTAATTTTTTACATACATTGTACCTTG
>SNQJ01S0013726.1:0-62967 GCA_010110895.2 Picea sitchensis | reverse complement strand
GTATGCAAATTGACAACATGTTCTTGAACTAAGGTTATCTCCCTTAATCTACAACCGCATAGGTTCTTATATACCATCATAAATACATTTATTTGGTTAGATTATGTTGTGTATGGTAAATTATAGGTCTAGTACAAGGAAAACCGTTAAACCTCTCCCAAAAGTATGGAATATTTTGATTTTCACAAAATTATGGGTGTACATGATTTGCACACTAGAAAATAGCATATGTATGCAAGTTTCACATGGATGAATAGTGTACATCAACAAATATAGTCCTTTTAAGATGATTTTTATGAAGGAGATTGGGATTAAGGTTTTCAAGTTGAGGAATGGACTAGGCCATCTGACAAATTCAATTTGGGGTGGCAATTTGTGCTATAACAGATGCCCCCTATTGTGTGCAGTCAGAAGAGAAATCGATGGATGAAATATATTATAACTCTAAGAGGCAAGGATGCACTAAATTAAGTTCAAATGAAAGTAACCAAACAACTGATCCAAGAACAACAATTATAGAAAAAATCAAGTAAGAGTATTCTCTTCCCAAGTCGGGCATACCCATGTTCAACAATGATAAAAGCATGGCTGCCAATCCAAGCACACGGTGGATCCATGGAGTATAAAATGATTATGAATGTTCATGGTCACGAAAAGTGTACACAATGGATCCATGTGATATATGAAAGTAAAAATCATGGCCATAGGAGAAATACATAGTGGATACCTTCAAATTTAGATCATAGCGAGGAATGGATACACAATGGATCTGTGTCTCATAATCAAATAAGAGGATATCTATCGCTAATGAAATGAAGAAAATGATCCTATGTAACTACCAATGTCACTGAGGGTGGTACAATAAATATAGGTCAAGTAGGAACATAAAATATGTGATGCTTGTACTTTACCTGAAGTCTTCAAAACAACCCATCGTGGTATGAGTATACACTATGCAAATAAATGTGTTGAATTCAGGAATAGTGACCAAATCCTGATGTGTGATAAAGTTTGTTAACGTTGATCACAAGGGTAACTTCTTAGCGAGTGACCAATAATGGTTTATCATTTTTGCAGTGCAAGGTAATCTATCAATGATGTAAATAGGCCCATGGTGAAACTCTAGGTCATACTCTTAGAGAAATGTGTCATATTTGATAAGATAACCTTCTATACTAGCATGATTGAGTTACAAAGATACTTGTGAAACTGATGCGTACTTGGTTGACATGGGAAGGCCAAATTAGAAAGTTGAGTATTTTTGCAGAATTGTCAACTTAGGATGAAACTTTCTTTGAACAAATGCATGACACATTATGTGACTAAGGCAACACAGATTGTAGGAATAAAAATTTACATAAGTTTTTTTTATGCAGGAGGCTTCAACAAACACTCCATAGTAACTGGAAGAGTAACCAGTCGGAGTAGTACCAAATCTATGTAATGGGAACAATATTCTATGGCCATACGAAGACACAAAATATTGAGACATTGAATCAAAGATTTTTCTTTTTTCAAAGGCAACAAGATTTCTACGAAACAAAGAGATTGACCCTCCCCCCCCCTCCCCCCCTCCNTTATTTTTGATTTTTTTTGTCTTTTTCATATTATTAAAGCATGAAAAGGAAAAAAAGAATGTTATACTACAATGGAGGAAACAACTGTTGCATGCAAGAAAAATAGTTCCAGAGCACCATGAGCATACCTATTCTCAATGTAAGGAAGCATGTGCAATATAAAGACACTCAGGGGAATGTCTCCTCTAGGGGTAAAAGGTATCAAGCTACAAAGGCATAAATTTCAAGACTAGAAACTAGTAGTAATGCGTGCACAAATGGTTCAACAATAACAAGCTAAATTCAACATTAGGAATATAAGTATGAGTGGTTAAAATGCAATGTAGTATCACAACTTAAAACATGAATGAGGGATCCCCATAGGCTATTAACCAAAATAATAATGAGAACAAGATAGGAGGATTCAACGAAAAAGTCATGGCAGGGCTAACTAGGTCTCTTGATCCTATGGATGCATTTCATCATTGGCGTCAAACTACGAACACATTTCTAAGCATGGTACCCATGAACGATAGGCTCTACCACATGAATTACAACACTTATAAACACAAATAAGGATCTGTGTCAAAACTCAGTGGGGCTTATCCTAAGGAAAAATCAGACAAGAAATGGATATTGAAAAAATGCACAAAGGAGAAAATCTAACCTATATGTGAGTTTCGAGATCTTTACCTATCATAAAGGATCAACATGGAAGAAAAGGTACCAAAGAAAAATGTCTTCAAAGTCCTGTATATAATACCAAAAAATCTCATGTATAAGTTGATAATTCCAATATAGAAACCTCTAATAAAAACAAGTGCTATGGGATACAGAACTTGAAAACAAGAAATCCTAAAGCTACAATATCTATAGAAAAATGTACAACCTTACCACTTATGCATAATATTTATTTAGGTATATCCCATTGTTGGGCTTAGGCCAAGGAATTATTTAGTAAAAAACCTATAAAGTTCCATTTTAGAAAGAGGTCGAGGATCCATAGTCACAACTTCAAGGATAGCCTTGTCTGAAGGAAACTCAACATCCATGAAACCAGGGCTTAAAAACACACAAATAGTAATATCAGACTCAAGGCTAAGTGTTAGATTACTCGGGTCAATAAGGAGAATAAAAGGCTCCCATTTCCCCATTGAATAAACCACATGATCAATTACCAATACCTTGTATCGAAAAGGTAAACATGATTGTAAATATCCTTCCTCAGAAGCAATTGAACACCGATGATATGACGCCATTAATTCACCCATGGAAAGGAAGAGTCTACTTGAACACTAAGAACACACAAAGGGGAAACCTAACCTAAATTTGAACTAGAATGATGATTATTAGATTAAATATGATCAATACTAACAATGCTTCCGATGTGAGGAAAATGCATCACATGAAAACAAATAGATACCACAACATTCATAGAATAAACATAGTCACACCAAAGAAGCATATTGAAATCTAGAGGTTCTGACACCTGTTGGAGTTACTTCACACACACCTAGGATTTATTTTTCCTAAGGTTATTCCTTGTTTATTAGTCATAATTAGTCATTATCCAGTCTCATATATTTTAGGGGAGAATATTCCACTTGGAGAATAATCTCTTTCAGTTTCCACTTCAGTTTGAATAGTTGAGTTGAGTTTAGATGTTGCATTGGTTTTGTCACCATGCAACATTGGTATCATCACCAACTCACTACTCTTTGTTCAATCAGTTAACTAAAGACTAGTTGACTAGTTAACTCAACTAGGTAGCAGTTCACTCTCGTAACTACCTGAGAGACTAGACTAGGTGGCAGTTTACTCTTGTAACTACTGGTGTGTGTCTATATCAATATAAACCACCACTATGGCTCATTAGTTACTTATGTATCCTATATCTATTGTAAATTATTCACTCTTTATGTGTTGAATATGGTTAATAATAATTCTTCCATTCTTTCTCTCCTTCTTCTTCTTTTTCCAATTCTCTCTGCAAATGTGTGTATTATTGTTTATCCAGATCTATTCTGTGTAGGTTCAAAACATTTACATGGTATCAGAGCCGATAGACTGCTAAGAAAAATCTACACCAAATTTTTTTGCAAGTACAAAAGATTGAAGACAACAAAAAGATGGATTATTCGCCATAAATACTTCTCACACCTCATAACTATTTGGAATGGAAGTCAAAAATTATTCTTATGCTTAGATGCAGAGGCTTGTAACAAATAAATATGGCAATGGAAGTAGAGCCTGATTTTGTTGATGGGAAAAATGACTTTCTCAATAGACAAGATATGGGCATAGGATGTATCCTCTATTTTATTTCTCTCAAAATTCTCCATCAAGTATATGATGACTCGCAATAATTCACTCCAAATTATTTATGGAGAATATTGGAGGTTTTATTTGGGAATAAGGAAGAATGCATGCAAAATGTTGACAATATAGAGAATGTAGAAAAACCACTAGAAGATAAATCATCTCAGTTTGAAGAGCCTTCTATACAAGTATCTATAGAAATTTGTATTCCAATAATTGAAGATGATGTCTACTCAATTTCAAATTTATTTTTTGAAATTCATGTGGAAAATATATGGCATGCATCTCATGAGTCACATGCAAACACTTTTGCATGCACCATGCATGCATGTCAGGAGACAAAAAGAGAGCCACACATATCAAACACCATTCTGCTATTTTTCTGAGAAAAATTTTCAGAAACAAATTGGATATTTGAATTCCTCTCGGGAAAATATCCAATTTAAAAAACAAATCTTCCAAAACGGATTCTGGGAACTGAAGTTATGATCGTTTCAAAATCAACAAAATTTCAGTGTTTTTCTGGAAACGGCCGTACGATTTTCAAAATTTCATCCAAAGTTTATTTGGATATTTTTCATTACAAGAAGATGAAGTGGATATGTGTGGACATATCAATGGTGCATATACTTCATTAGATCCATGCAAACATCTGCATCTTCAACAAAATCTTCAACGAACACAAACTTGCACAGTTGCTGGGTCTTCTTGGAGTGAAGGACAAGGTTGCTTAGCAACTGCTTTTTGTTCCTTCTCATTTTTTATTTTTTTACGTACATTGTACCTTGAGGGGGGGTTTTTACCTTGAGGTTTTCCCTCTTTCCTCACTTTATTTCAGTGTATCTTTTGTATTTGGGTACCTAGCATGGCCTTGTTGCCCGGACCCATTCTTTATTTTCACCATAGTGATGTTCAGGGGGGGTGTTGGATTTACTTCACACACACCTAGGGTTTATTTTTCCTAAGGTTATTCCTTGTTTATTAGTCATAATTAGTCATTATCGAGTCTCCTATATTTTAGGGGAGAATATTCCACCTAGAGAATATTCTCTTTCAGTTGACACTTCAGTTTGACTGGTTGAGTTGAGTTTAGATGTTGCATTGGTTTTGTTACCATGCAACATAGGGATCATCACCAAATCACTACTCTTTTTTTAGTCAGTTAACTGAAGACTAGTTGACTAGTTAACTTAGCTAGGTGGCAGTTCACTCCCGTAGTTGCCTGAGAGACTAGACTAGGTGGCAGTTTACTCTTGTAACTGTTGGTGTGTGTCCAGATCAATCTAGAACACCACTATGGCTCATTAGTTACTTATGTAGCCTACATCTGTTGTAAATTATTCACTCTTTATGTGTGGAATACGGTTAATGAGAATTCTTCCATTCTTTCTCTCATTCTTCTTCTTTTTCCAATTCTCTTTGCAAATGTGTGTATTATTGTTTAGCTAGATCTATTCTGTGAAGGTTCAACACATTTACAACACCACTAGTATATCAAATTCTACCTAACGTGATATGAAACTAAGGAAGAATCCCCAGACACTCACTAGGTCTTCTATCGAAATCCAATAACTCACCGGTAGCTGACATAATATTGGGAGAAACCAAAGCTTTCCAAGTCGAGGAGGATAAAATACTTGCAGAGGATCCTTCATATACAATAAAATGCTAAATTCCTTTAAATTAATATTTAACCATAACTATTACCTAAAAAGGTGTAGAAGAAGGAAGGAAAGGGTCAACTAGATCATTCCAATCAATAGAAACCATCCTAGGACTTGGAGGGAACCTACTCAAGGAGACTGGAATTCCACCTCATTCAAAAGTTACTGAACTAGACATACTAAAGAAATAGTTGAAAGGGGTGTCACTCCCCAACATAAGAGTGGGATCAACCAAGTATTTCATTGGTGAGATCACTTTTGAAGACTCATCACTCTCTAGTGGAAGAGTGATATCGACCAAATATTGCATCAATGCGACCACTTCATCAACCACTTGTTGAAAAGGATGTGAGACAACACGATTAAGAGACATATAACCCCCAAAAACAAGAGTGGTATTAGGAGAAGATTGCATTGGAACAACCACTTCATCAACCAATGATTAAATAGTTGGTCTAGAAACCAAAGATGACTCAGAACTAGAAGAGCCCTCGGAAAAAGACCACACTCTTCCTACCATGACAATAGTAGGGAAAAAACGAGTAAGGTTGTCTCCTCTACAAATCTTACAAGGGAAATTGTGCTTACGTATTATACATATAGGTTTCTCAATAGTATCAATGCCCTCAACATGACTTGTAGCGACCGATGGATTTCCCCCAACATGACTTGCAACAACTAGGTTGATCTCAAACATGAATTACAGAGGTTGGTGACATTTGTTTAGTATGGATAGCACTATCTAGAATCGTTCCGCCAGTATTAATTACAATAGTTGGTTTTCTATCTTTGACATAACTCGCAAAGGTTGTTGAAATATATCCAACATGACTAGTAGAGGTTGGCTTCGTTCTCCCAGCCTGACTAGTAGAGGTTGGTTGTTGAACCCTAATATGTCTTGCAGGGACTAGGATCTTTCCCCAACCATGACTTGTAGAGGTTAGGTGCTGGTATTCAACATGACTTGCAGAGGTTGGTAGACTATTTCTAGTATAAACCATAGTGACTAAACTTGGGCTTCCAACATGACTTGTAGACCTTGGTTGTTGGTCTCCAACATGACTCATAGAGTTTGGTGACATGATGCTAGTATGAATACCAGTGACTATAATTTTTTCCCTAGCATGACTCGTAGAGGTTGGTGACACGTCACTAACATGACTAGCAGAGGTTGGTGACTTATTCTTCTTACTCTTCCTCTTCTTCTTCCTTTTATACTTTCAAGTTACTAGTAGCTCAACTTTCACCAGAAGAGGGAGAAGGAGGAGAAGTAGACTTCACTAACACTAAAGGTAAATGATCAACATACATTCAATGCCCATGAAATAAGGTGTTTATTTGAGAAGAATCAAGATAATTCAAGACATTTAGAGTGGTCCATAAACAAATAGGTAGTCCTACATTTAACCTAGGATTGTAAAAGTGGCCATCAAGGGGGCACCGATGTTCCCAAAGAATGAAAAATCACAAGAATCATGTTCGAAAGGGGTCCCTTGGTTGGTATCCTCAAGAAATTTGGCCATGAATTTCATATGCATAATTTTATCCCTTGCATGATTTTTCACGTCCGGGAAAGTCTCATGCACTGACTCTGATGAACCAATGATATAAAAATAGGTCCCATGCCTTCTAGGAGGGGGCTCCATGATTTTAGGAGAATACCAAAGGTCCTTCCCAACCAACTCAACAGTTGGTATACCACCTTGAATCAACAATCCAAAATCAATGATACAAACACAACCTAAATAATCCTATACAAAACAACACTCCTCTAAAAATCCCTAAGAGAAACATCGCAGATAAAAAATTTCTCCAAAAATTCAGTCGAGGTGGATAAGGTTCTGAGTCTAAAGCAATGAAAAACTAAAAATGGACCTTTCATGTACTGAAACTAGTTGATAAAGTCTCAAGAGCGATGAATGAAGGAGTGAGAAGAATTTACCTCGACCTCAACTTACCAACCTTACCTGGTGCAAGTAACCCTTACTTGGTGGGGCACCCTTTAGGGGTACTAATAACATGATACAATGTTTTCCTCAGGTACCATGAGATATCCCCCATAGTCACCTCTGAGATGCCTAATGATAGGCCGCTAAAGGCACCAAATCACATTCTACCTCCAGGGGGTACAATCGACAGTCAAGAAGAAGCATATGGGTTGGATAATTCAGTTTGAAGCTCTTCTAGAGGAGGCATGATATGTAGAGTTATACCACCATTCGGCTAAGTGTAACTATTGAGACCATTTATTTTGCTTATTTGTCACAAAGCACCATAGACATGTTTCTAAGCATTTATTTACGATTTCTGTTTGTCCATCTGTTTATGGATGATAGGCGGAACTCATATTAATAGATATTCCTGTAGTCATTCACTAGTGTGGGGTTGGCCTTGAGCTCCATATTAGGAATATGTAGAAACATATTTACATTATTTAGAGACATGGTAATTTTTTTAAAGTAGCATGACTCCATGCTTAATAATAATAAGAATTTATTTAAATTTATATTTAAGAAAAATAAGTAATGGACTATTGACATTGACATGTTGAATTGAGAATTGAGTATTAAATATTTTGATTGTATTTAACATGTAATATAAAATATGGTAGTTCATTCCACCTAAGAAAGAGTTCTAAAAAGTCATTAATGTATTATCAACATGGAAATAGAAAAGAACATTCAATGGAAGTGACTTAATAAATAGATAACCGCAAGAATTTTCCCTAAATTTAGTTGAGAATTTTAAGAGAATTTATAGTTCCACTTTATTAATCCCAACTTTGACCATGAACCTTTGCTCTCAATAGTTTTGGTCAATTTTAAGCTGATCCAAATTGAGAAAATCAAGGTGCTCAAGGTTTTGGCCCATTTTAAGCGGATCCAAATTGAGTAAATCAAGGTGTTCAAGGTTTTGGCCCATTTTAAAAGGATCTATATTCAATAGATAAAGATGAAACTTCACTTTGTTAAAAACAAATAAACTCTTTATAAAAATTGAATTTGTCCACTTATTAATTTACTTCCTTTTCTTGGGAATACACAATTTTCTAATATTTTTTTATTTAAATTATATATTTAATTAAGGTTTTTTTATTCAAATTAAAATTAGGTTACCATAAGTTATACCTTATGATAGGATGGCTAGGTGCTCTACAATCCGGTATAAATTAAAGTTTATAGATTAATTTTTTTTATCCCTCTGTATGATAAATTAGGGTTTAAGATGGAATGATGGGCMTACTCTGCTAGTTATATATTTAACTCTGCTTTCATACTTTCAGCACACTTGCCTCACTTTCAAGTTTGTTAAGATCTGTGTAAAGCTTGGGTAAACTCGTTAAGGAAATAGGTGTGTTTGAAGTGCTCTAATGGAGGTTATTCCGGACGATCTAGTTCGAAAGTGCTTGCTGAGAGTGCCCTACAATTCACACCATACGTTGAAAGCTGTCTGCAGAAGCTGGAAAGCTATGGTGAGTAGCCCTATGTTCTATGCGGACAGAAAGATATCTGGCACGCACGAACAACTGCTATGCATGATTCAGAGGGTTGATGGCGGTGGGTTGATTGACAATCTCGTATTTGCAATTAAGATATATGACCCTGTGAAGGGCACCTGGGAAACTCTACCTCCCATTGATGACCCCCACATTGCTGGAATACCAGTATGGTGTCAGTGCGTTTCTCTGAACCGGAAGCTGGTTATCATAGGCGGATTCCACCAGTCCCCCATGAGTCTGAGGAAGCGTGTATACATTTATGACTTTGAGTCTGCCAGATGGAGCCGTGGAGCTGACATGCCTACAGCTTGATCCGGCTTTGCCTGCTGTGTCTCTTCTTGCAACGGACTTGTCTACGTCGCTGGCGGGGTCAATGAGGATTTCCACCCTCTGGCGGGTGCAGAAGCTTATAACTTGGAGGAAGACAAGTGGGAAATTCTGCCTCCTATGATCCAACCGCACGGTCCAGGATGCCATGGTGTTTTCATGGAAGGTAAATTCATGGTGTTAAGCGGAGGCGAAATTAACCTAAGCCCTGAAGTTTTCGATCCGAGAGCGGGAACGTGGAGAAGGTGGGAAGAGACGTTGGAATTCAGGGGAGATCCATGGGGAAGTTTTTTGGCTGCTTCTTCTTGTGGGGAATTGTACGGTTTCAATGAAGAACTGGTGAAGAAGTATGATGGTGAGAAAAGCCTTTGGGATGTTGTGGCCTCTCTTCCACAATCTCTTTCGCATTTTACATGCGCTACACAATGGCGCGACTGGATTTTTGTAAGCGGATTTGCCAAATACGATAAATACGTCTCTTATCTGTTCCATCCGTCAAGTGGGCAGTCGATTAAAGTTAACGGTGGTGATGGGGGAAACTATGAGGGCGTGATCGTATCTGCAGCAACAGTTGAGATTTAAATAGACTAGTCAGATAAAAGCCATGTTTTTTTTGCATTAAGTTGTGAGTTTTTACTAATTTTTAGTCTAAAAGTTTTATTTTTTTGGCTGTTTTCTGGTTACTTCAAATATGGTAAGGAATGGTTGGATCTGCAGATTTGAGTGGTTAAGTTTATATAATCCCAGTGTTTTAAGGGGTTTTTCAGCACACTGAATTTATTTATGCATTCAGAAATGCAATTTAAACAACAAAAAATAGTGATTTTTTCCAGAAATACATTGTCTGATTTAAACCAAAATCCAAAAGATAGAAAATTTAGCCAACCCCCTTTCTTAATTGTGTAGTGAACGATTCATACTTTTTGTGTTGAATGGTTTATATTATTAAGAAATAGCAAAGTATGTTTTATTATCTGAAATTAGAATTTAAAATTGTTTATATTGAGAATTATTAACAACTTAGAGTGTAGTTATAAGTTGTGGGTTTCTACTACTTTCTTAGTATAGTCTAAACTATCTACCTTTTGACTGTCTTCTGGTGATTTTTTCCGTTTCATTTTGCCCAAATCCGGTGAGGAATGATTGGATCTGTAGTTTGAGTGGCTATGTTTGTATAATCCTAGTGCTTGAGGAGATTTTTAGCACGCTGAATCTATTTATGCATTCAGAAATGCAATTTAAACAACAAAAAATAGATATAAAGTTTAGCCAACACCCTTTCTTAATTATGTAGTCAATGATTAATACTTTTTGTGTTGAATGATGTATATTATTAAGAAATAGCAAAGTATTTTTTAATATTTGAAATTAGAATTTAAAATTGTTTATATTGAGCATTATGTGTAGTTATAAGTTGTGGGTTTCTACTACTTTCTTAGTGTAGTCTAAACTATCTACCTTTTGATTGTTTTCTGGTGATTTTTTCTGTTTCATTTTGCCCTAATCCGGTGAGGAATGGTTGGATATGTAGATTTGAGTGGCTAAGTTTGTATAATTTGAGTGCCTCAGGGGTTTTTCAGCACACTGAATCTATTTATGAATTCAGAAATGTAATTTAAACAACAAAAAATAGTTATTTTGTCAATATTTACATTGTAGTCAATGTAAATACTTTTTGTGTTGAATAGTGTATATTATTAAGAAATAGCAAAGTATTTTTTATTATCTGAAATTAGAATTTAAATTTGTTTATATTGAACATTATTAACAACTTAGAGTGTAGTTATAAGTTGTGGGTTTCTACTACATTCTTAGTGTAGTCTAAACTATCTACCTTTTGGCTGTTTTTTGGCCATTATTTCTTTTATTATTTTTTGTGAGGAATGGTTGGATCTGTAGATTTGAGTGGCTAAGTTTGTATAATCTGAGTGCCTCATGGGTTTTTCAACACATTGAATCTATTTATGCATTCAAAAATGAAATGTAAACAACAAAAAATGACTATTTTGTCCAAATTTACATTGTCTAATTCTGACAAAAAGAACTCAAAAATAGAACTTTTAGCCAACTCTTTTTTTAGTTGTGTAGTCAATTATTAATACTTTTATGTTGAATAGTGTATATTATTAAGAAATAGCAAAGTATTTTTTATTATCTGAAATTAGAATTTAAAATTGTTTATATTGAGATTAAAAATTGAAAATTTTAATTTCATTTATTAATTAAAAAATTGGAAGAAAATATTTGATGGCAAGATTACGAAACTAATTCCCAAATTAATTGATTACTCGTTATTTTATCAAATTGAATAAATTTAAATTTATGAAAATAAAATAATAATCATATAATTTACTAAAATTATATGATTATTATTTTATGGCTATGTCTTTGAGAGATGTTCATTTTAATTGAAAATATTAGTTTTAATTTTAAGTAAATATTTGATTTTTTAATTTTAATATTATTATTATTTCATAATTTAAATTTTTGTGGTGAGAGTTTTGTTTTTCAGAAATTATCGAAAAAACCACAGTATTATCAATTTGTTTATTATTAAAATTTCATTAAAACCTAGGGTTTCATATAGCCGACTTTAGGTTTCCTCTGTTCCACTTCATTTTTTATTATTTATTAGGGTTCTTTTCTTGTTATTTTCCTTAGGCTTTTATGTCCTGAAGATGGACCCTGTTGTGTATTTGAAATGGTTGTTTGCTTATTATTAAAATTTCATTAAGACATAGGGTTTCACATAACCGACTTTAGGTTTTCTCAGCTCCGCTTTATTTTTTATTATTTATTAGGGTTCCTATTGTGGATCCTAAAAGTCGACAATGAATTGAGAATAATGCGGTTCTTCAGATAATTTCTGAAAAACATTATTATTATTGTTTAATTTAAAATCGATATGTTAATTTTAATTGAATAAATTATTATTATTGGATAAGTTAATAGTAATTGAATATTTTCTTAAAGAATATTTTGAACTATAATTGTCTATTATTATGTAATATTATTGAATGTTTTGATTTTAATTATATAGCATTTTTTAAAGGAAGTTTTATCTTTTGGTATTTTTGGCCAGAATCCCACCATGTAAATATGGACAAAATCACTATTTTCTGTTGTTTAAGTTGCATTTCTAAATGATTCTAAAAAAAAAAAAACCACAGACCTTAGATGACTACCACCCAATCTCATTATGCAATCTTATCTATAAGGTGATCTCCAAAGTCCTGACAAATCGAATCAAGCCGATCTTGTCCAAGTTTCTTTCCCCGGAATAGCTAGGCTTCCTAAAGGTAGAAGAATCGAGGACGCAATTGGTATGGTACATGAGAGTCTCCATAGCATTAAAAAAAAAATTCTTAAATCTCTAGTACTAAAGTTAGATCTCAAAAAATCGTACGATAACATAGACTAGGATTTTTTAAGATTGATTTTACTCATAGAAGGTTTTGGGGTAAAGCTAACAGGGTGGATTATGAGTTGTGTTTCCAGTGCCAGTTTTTCAGTCTTGATTAATGGGGAGGCATCAGATCACTTCAAAAGTGGGAGGGGGCTTCGTCAGGGATGCCCTTTATCCCCTTACCTATTTATATTGATTATGGAAGGCCTAATCTTGATGCTATCCAGAGGTAGTGCTGATCATAATTTATCACGCATTCAGGTTACAAAATTTCTGAAGATCATCCACCTTATGTTTGTTGATGATGTTCTTGTTTTGTCAAAGGAAGACCTAAAGAATTGGAAAGTTATCTTTGATATTCTGCAAGTTTTTTGTCGTGTTTCAAGTCTAAGCATAAACTTTACAAAGACTACAGTACATTATTGGGGGCTCGAGGAGTCGGAGCTAACACAATTTAAATCCATCTTACCTTTTACCTTTGCAGATTTAAATTTAGGTTTCAAGTACCTAGGTTACCATTTAAGGCCGGGAGCTTCTAAAACTGAAGACTGGGGCTGGCTGGTGGAAAAGATTGAAAATAAAATTGGGCTTTGGTGTAATAAATGGTTATCAATGGGAGGCATATTAATCACGGTTAAAGAAGTTTTGGAGAGTCAGTCTGTTTTTTGGATGTCTATGGAAGTCATTCCAAGAGCTACTCTAACCAAAATCTGTTAATTGATGTTTACCTTTCTGTGGAGTGGATAAAGGACAAAGGCTCATCTCCCTCTTTGCAGATGGGATCTCTTGACAAGGCCCAAACACAGTGGTGGTTGAGGGCTCAAAAAATGGTTTTATTACAATTCCTCTCTAATCAATAGCACCCTTTGGAGAGCACTTAATGTCAATAGCATTTGGAACAGAGTACTACAGGGTAAGTATCTGGGGAATTCATCCATCATTGACTGGATCCGATTGCCTACACATTTGCAGAAAAAATCATCTAATTTCTAGAATGGGATGACAAAGAATTTAGGTGGCATTCTACATTGGTTACAGTGGGTTCCAGGTTTGGGCACTTTGATCCGCATAGGCAGGGATAAAATATGTGGATTGAACGATTTCTCTCTGTTATCCTATGCTTTATGTTTGAAACTACAACAAATTCATTCCTCTTTTTTTAGCCCAGGTGAGCATAACTGACATACAGTCACATTTTCTTGAACAATGGTGATCCAACGAGTCATTAAATCTCTTTGACCAACAGGGAGTTGAATGGAGGTCTTATACAATGGATTTGAAAGAGGCCGAAATTTCACTCAGGAATGCCGAGGACACCCTTTTATGGGCCGGAGGGGACGGGTCGGGCGACATCTCGGCTGAAAATCTCTACCGGGCACTCATTACAAACTAAAATTTTACTATTGACAAAACGTGGATTACAAAGATTTGGAGGTGGCCAATCCAACTTAAAATAAAATTATTTGCTTGGGTGGCCGTATTTGACAAAATCCTCACCTAGGAGGTGTTGCAAAGATGTGGATGGGCTGGTCCAGGAATTTGTAAACTTTACAAAGCCAACTCTGAGTCAACAACCATCTATTTGTTCATTGTTCATTCACACAAGCGATCTGGCAAAAGTTATACAAAATTTATCATTTAAATTTCCCGTGGAAGGGTAACTCGGTATCCGATTTCTTTTATAAGTGGACAACATATATTTATTCTCCAGCTAGTATGGCAGTGATTGCTTGCTCGCAGATTTGGATTGAGAGGAACACATCGCTATTTGAAGACTTCAGCCCCTCAATTGAATCAGTTGTTCATAGGCTCACAACTTCCTTTAATTGGCAGCCATCTATTAAGAAACTGAACATAAACAGAGTGTGTGAATTGACTCTACCTGAAGGGGTCATGATGGCTTGTTTCGATGGTGCCACCCTCTCTAATGGAAGTTGTTGTGCTACTGGTGGTATTTTCAGAACTCATGATAAGAGGATAACAAAATGGTACCTAAACTGTGGAGTGGGAACCAACACAAAGGCTGAGCTAATGGGGTTGTGGGCGACACTCACATTGGCTACGCTTTGGGCGATAGATAAAATACTTATTTTGGGGGATTCGAAGGTGATAATCAACTGGATAAATCAAAAAAGTTAGCTCAATGCAATTAACATAGAAGGCTGGAAGATTAAAACATTGGAACTGGCAAGAAATATGAAAAACTCCAGTTATAAGCATATTTACAGGGAGCACAATAAAGTGGTAGATTTACTGTCTAAAAGGACACTGAAGGAACTAAAAGGGTGGCTGTTCGTATTTCATTGGGAAAATTGGGAAGAGAGACCACATTCTCACCTAAATATATTCGAAGCATGAGATTTTTGATCAGTGAGTGATCGAGTTACTTTGAGGAGAAGTGGGGTGAAATACGAGTTTTCTGATTCTAGTTACTGTGTGCGTTACCTCATTTTAGTATGAAGGAGTAAGCCTTGGCGTTTACAGTTTTATTTCTTCTCTGTATTTGATGTAGTCAATTCTCTATTGGTTGGTCCCTCTCATCTATATCGATAGGAAAGATACTTCTTTGTAAAAGAAATTATACTTATATAATTTTGAGTCATTTTTCTACAGGAAAAAAAAAGTTGCATTTCTAAATGCATAAATGGATTCGACATGCTGGAAAACCTGGGGCACTCTCATTATACAAAGTCGGCCAGTTAAATCTGCAGAACCAACCATTCCTCACCGGATATCGGGCAGTGAATCTATCAAGTACCCACATAGATTGCAAAACTTGAGGAAAAGTTTGCCACATTTGATCCCTCTTAGATAGATCAATGGTTAAAATGGATCTACGTGTTTCTCTTTATATAACTTTCTTAATTTGTTGTTCAACTAGGAGTCCTTTAAAAACGTTTTACAAATACCTATTACTATTATAAACTATCACTTCCTTTGTAAATAGGGTTCTAATCTATTTTTTCTCTTAATATTTTATTTTTCTAATAATCTACATATAGAAACAAGGGTCAAAAGTTACACTTTGTAGGAGAAAAATGTCTTCTTGTTTTACATAAAAGTTAATAGATGTGATAATTTTGATAGTTTTAAATTGTAATTACTGTTTGTTTTCTCCCAACCATTGTTATTCTCATATTTTGAATATATAAGATATGCAAAAGAGTATAATGGAATACTTTGACATTCAAAATATCATTATCATATAAACTAAAAATTGACGAGTAGATTGAAGAAAATTATGTTTGCATATGTTACAACACAAGAATATTTGTCAATATTTTTGTCAACGGAAAAGTTTTGCATAATTTATCATAAGATCTAGTTTAACTAATCTATGTAGTTATTTGAATCTTCGGAATACCCATTTGACAACTAACTACATGTACTTGTCAACACCAATTCAAAAGTAATTTTATATATTTATGCTCAGTACCTATCAGAAACTTATCATGGCACTTCTTGCAACACCAGTTCTTAGTAATTTTTATGCTCAGTACTTATCAGAAACTTATCATGGCACTGCTTGCACATAGAGAAAACAAATTTAGATTTTATGGACATCCATATGATTAGTACCTATCATAGACATATGGGCATCCATATGCTCAGTACCTATCAGGGGACTGCTTGCACAGAGAGAGGAGTGATTTCACAGAGAGAGGACAACTTTTATGGACATCCATATACTTCATTTTGAGGTCAAGAAAAACACTAATGTGAATTCAAAGTGAGTGACTTATTCTGGTAAACTTGTTAACTATAAATTAAAATTTTATTTTAAGGTAGATTTGTATTTTTTATACTCTAAAGTCTATTTATATATTTTTAACATTTTAATGTAAATAATGTTTTATTACTTTTTAATGTATCTTAAGGAAAATCATCAGTAACTATGAGTTGTGAGTGACTGTAAACTTTCTTATGTAGGAGGAAAATTTGTTCCAAGACCAAAATTTTTGTTTTAAAGATGATCATATAAGCAAGAAATACAAAAGAGATATCTAGTGACATCATGTACTTTTTAATAGCATGTACCTTAACCACATACATAAAAACAAGTGACGATTCTTATACCAATACCAAAATTGCATTAGCCTATGTTCCTAAAACTCATGTTCCAGGGGAAGTGGTGGGGCATTACTCATTAAATTACTTAAAATATATTTATAATAGAAATAAAATTATACAAAAACAAAAAAATAATGACAACCTCTTGTTACAATATAAGGCAACAAAATTCCATGAAATAAATGGTCAACCAAATATTATTTATTCTATAAAGTAAAATTGTTAATAAAATTGAAAGGAGATGTGTTAAATAAAAAAATGTCTATATAGGTGTGAAGTTAACATTAACTTCTGAAATTAGAATGTTGTATGTTAAAGTATTTATGAAAATTATAATAATTATATAAAAGAAAGATAAAATTAATGATTAGTTTTAACTGCCAATGTTGAAGAATGCGTAGCTGCTAAAAACAATATTATTATGTTGTACTTGTAAATTCGGCCCCATTGTGGCCTTTATTGTAAAATAAAGTCAAACTGCCGAGTCGGCCCCTATTGTGGAAAATGTAAAATGTAATTAACTGACAATTGTGAAGTTGGACCTGGTAGTTAAAAGGGAAAGGCATTTGTGCATAAATAGAAAGGATAGATGCCTCTTTTATACACTCATCTCACTCAAGCACAAGAGAGAGAAAAGGTGCACAATTTTTGGAGAGAAGGGAAAGACATTTGTGTATAAATAGATAGTATAGATGCCTCTTTTATACACTCATCTCACTCAAGCACAAGAGAGAGAAAAGGTGCACAAGTTTTGGAGAGAGAGGGAGACGCCGCAGAGGTCTATTTGTTTTTTGTCTTGGCATTGTTCTTGGTTGAAGAATCTATTTAGAATAAGTTGTTGGGTTTTCTTACCCTAGATGGTTTCTGAGGATAATATTTGCATCTTTCTTGTTTATGTGATTGTCTCTCTTTCAGTGATCTTGTATATGCAGTTAATGTCCTAAATAATTGTAATAAGAAAAGATGAATTGTAACTGTTAGTTGCATAAGTAAATTTTCAACATGGTATCAGAGTGGGTCTACAAGAGACCAATTCACAGTTTAAGAATTCTTTCCTAGCCTCAGCGCACTCTCTCCAAGATCTAGTTTTTAGTGTTGGAGCTGTTGCAAAATTATGGTTTTTTCCTTAACCCTAAGAGTGATGTTTTACCTATTTTTGGAGGATGTTGGTAAATATAAGATCACCTATGAACTCTCGTAGGCAAGGCGCATCACTTCCCTAAACAATAATTCAAAAATTCAAAATTTGAAAAATTAGGGTTTCCTCTTAAACTATAGATCTGGACATTTGGTTGCAACTGTTGCAGTCCCATTGAAAGAAATCCTTCTTGGTTCAACAAAAATATATCATAAGGTCTAGATCCATATCTTGAAAAGTTATTTGTTGTTTTCTTTTCCTGGGCAGGACGACTACCAATTTCAGGTTCGATGGAAATCTCGAAGGAGCCAATGACCTCCAAGTGTGGAAATACATTCTGAAAGAGAATGATCTCGTAAGATATAAATATCCAGAGGGAGAAAATTATAATGAATGATGCAGACACCCTACCTCAACAGGGTTCTACAACCTCCTGGTCTCTAGATCAATCTTCTTTTGAGCCGAAATGGCTCTTCAGACTCCTGCTGGAGCCCTTTGAACGAATCCACAGGTCCTTCATGAAAACCCACCCTGCGCAACTTAACATCAGGCACGAGCCTTACATCTCCATGCGACCACAACCTGGCCTTAGTGCAAGAGCCTTTCGCAACTCGTGAGTTCGTGAGTCGAAGACCTTCGACTCCTCTTTCTCTAAATGCCGATACCCAAGATGCGATACGGGTATGGCTCCTCCTTGTTAGCACCTTCCACACATAACCACCAGCTAGGGCTAAGTTCTAGCACTACTCACAACTCACGACTTCGCGATTTCGAGTGTTAAACCCTCATGCTCCTCCTTTGTGAAATCCCAAAGCACGATAAGTCAGCAATGGGTTGACCCCTTCCAAGGTGACGCGTGTACGCCACCTGTCGCCTACGTTTGCCTTTTCTGTGCACTCTATGTTTGCACCACCTGTCAACCACGCGGTCCACACCTAACGGGTGTGACACGTGTTTGTACGAGCCCTCAACTCTCAACATTTCGTGACTTTAGCGATCAAGGTGCAACTCCTTCACCCTCCGAAACCTTGATACACGATGTAGCGAGGCACCAAATCTCACAGCTCTCCTTCCTCCTCGATCGACGGTCCAGGTCGAATCGCGATTTCATGATTCGGGGTTTTGAAGCACAAATAACTTCGCCTCCTAGCTCACGATACTCGAGTTCACGAAATGGATCGACATTGCTATTTCGCAATCTCCCGACTCGGGGTTTTAGGAGACAAGACCTCTGCCCTTCCAGGTTGCGATACCCGAGATCGCGATGTGGACCAACGGTCCAGATATTTCTCTTAGTAAATGGCCAAGAATGAATCCCGGCTATCTTCTTTTCGGGACGTCTACGGAGTCTTCACCTCCCAACTCCCAGTAGCTTCCAGATCTCTGCCACCTGTCCTCCAAAATGGACGGTCCTGATGCTTTCGGGACTTGACAAGTCCTCTTCCTTCTGTTGTTATGAGGTTTAAACCTCGCACACCTTTTCTATATGTGAAGGCTCATGGAAACTCGACACTTCTCCCTCGAAGCTTCTGTTGTCCGTTCTACCCTTCCATGCGGCTTCCCAGAGATTAAACCCCTCACACCTTCTCCCGGATCTGACGACTATCGGTACTTGGTGCTAGATTTGATGGCCCTGATCCTTTTTTTCCTGTGAACCTCCCAGAGACTAAACCCTGTGCATGTATCCTTGATCCAGCAGCTCTTAGGCCACTACACTCCAGATCCGATGGCTGGCACGATTTCGCGATCTCGATGATTGTAAGTATGGGGTGAAGCCTCCTCTACTCCTCCAACTTCTGATTCTTGAATGTGTGGATATCCAAGGGTTTAAACCCCATGTTCCTTTGCTTGATCCAACAATTGTCGGGTATTGGGGCTAGATCTGACAGTTTAGATCTGCCCTCCTTGCGCGCTCTCCTCCTGCTGCCTGGACGTAGATTCAACGGTCCAGATCTTTCTTCCCAGTGCTGATCCAACGACAGTTGTGCTCTTCCTCCTGATCTTTCTTGGATTTTTGACTTAGAAGATTTTCTAAGTCTCGAAGGTCTCAACCTTCGACTCTTCCTCTTGTGAGCCCGATTCCTTTGGGTCTCATCTGCATTATAGAAACACTGCCCCTTTTGAGCTTCGTCTTCTTGGAAATTTACTCCTGCGCACACTTTGCGTTCAAGGATCTTGAATAACTTAGATTCGAGAAGTTTTCTTGAAAATAAAACTCCTTACACCCACCTGGTGTTCTCCTGCTCACTGTACACCTTGCAGAGCCTACATAGTATTGAGAAACCCTGTGAGTGTCTTCTCTTCGACACTTCCCTTTTTTTTTCAGAACTCAAAATAGAGTTCTCTAGTGCACTCTATGCACTCAAAAACTCAAAGACGAGAAGAAATTTAAACTTATGAAATACTTCACCAATTATGCATTCAAAACACGAAATGCATAAAAACATGCAAACACATACAAACAATTCATGGCAGGAAAAACTGCTCTTCTATTAATTCAAAAATGCCTATACAAGGTGTTTACAAAGGCTAGATTGTAACAAGTCTCAACTCTCTTTCCTATCTCTCTATCTAAGTCCTATTATTTTCTAACTTCCCCCTTACAAAATGAGAGCTCCCATGAGCTTATCCTCAACCACCGTCTCTGAGCTATCTCTATCACATAGCGGCTCCTACGACTACATTACATAAATGGATGCCCAGTCCTGACTACRTCCTGGGCTTGCTGCAGGCAACCAATAAAGGAAACCTCAACCACYASATGTACAAAGGTGTGGTCTGGCATTAAAATCCTTACAACATTTATTGAAATTTTGAATCTCAAAATTGAGAGGGCTGYGCCTCTCCCTTTCTCCATTAAATGCGTGCTGGATATGTTGGCTGGTTGGCAYGCTGCTGACATGGAGTGATGCTCSTGCATCATACTCCTCAGCTGGAAAAATCATGATCTCCTGATCATGAGCTCCTCTTCTCCAGTGTTGAAATCCAACTGGATCCCAAACTTTCCCTTGGAGCTTTCCACCTGCTCCTCTACTTTGTTGTTTCTGCTTTTGCTGCCCTGCTACTCTTGCAGGATCCCTTATGCTCAGCTTCTCGTTGCTGGCAGTCTCTGCTACTGAACTCAACATTACCCTTCTAATTTCTTCAATTACCTCGTCTAGCTGCTCTAGTGGCTAAATCTTTGTATGCAGTATTCTCTTCCGCACTGCTATCTTCTCAATGGGAAGATCTGCTCGATCTCCCCTGCTATATTTATCTCTCTTTTTGGCACTAAGTGGCCACTCTACTACATACTCCAGCTCTGCAGTCTTCTCACTGAACTTCTTCTCAGCTTCTTCCTCTGGCAGTTCTGCTACTGCCATTTCTCTTGCTGGCATACTTCCAACTTCTTCCAGCTTGGCTTATCGGATGTGCAAACTTTGCACCATCACCCTTCTCTCCAAGGATTCCAATTCTTTATATAGATCAGCAAAATCCGTGCTGTCTGCTTCCTCTTTTGTTGCAGACTCCAGTGTTGCAGTCATTTTTGTTTCATCTTCCTCGCTGAATATTTTTAGCAACTCGGCTGAATGCTCTTCTTCTTCTCCTTGGGCAAACATCAGTGTATTCTCCACTTCTTCCTCTTCTTTGACAGTCTTCGTTGGCTGTCCTCCTTCTGTTGCTGCATCCACAACACATGCTCTTGCCTCAATCAGACTATCTAGTAGGAATACCCGAATTCCCCCAATCATCAGAATGCTCTTTTGATCCTCCTTCTGGATGGTGCAAGTTTTTAAGTTATCATCGTCTTCATTCACATGGTCGGCAAAACCACATGAATCTTCACCTATCATCATTCCTTGCTGACATGAACTCTCAATAGAGTCTGTGAGACTCTCAGACAGTCTCATCTCCTTTCCCCTACCCACCTGGCAATTTGGGAATTTTCTGCTACCCACTTGGCAGTCTATGAGATCCAGTGATCCCATATCATTGCCCACTTGGAAATATGAACTTTCACCCCTGCCCCCTTGGTAGTATGAAATACTTCTCTTCTCTGGTCTCTCCCCATTGCTCACCTGGCAACTTGGAAGTTCACTTCTGCCCACCTGGCATTTTATGAGATCCTCTGCTAATCTCATACCATTGCCCACCTGGTAATATGAATTTTTGTTGCCATCCTCTTGACAGTCTATGAGATCCTCCAGTGATCTCATTCCATTTCCCACCTGGCAATTCAAAAATTCATCTCTTCCCTCCTGGAAGCCCATGAGATCTGAAACCGATCTCTCCTGCTCATCACTGAGGGTTTCTCCAACTTCTAGCTCACAAATGAAAACCAGCTCTGTGTCACTGAGGCTTTCAGCATACCTCAACCACTTCTTCAACTCTTGTTGCTAGTTCCTGGCCAACAAATTTTGAAGCCATTTGGCTTTCTTGTTCAGAGGCCATTTGTACCTCTAGTGTAATTTCTCCTCCTGCTGCATCTTCAATGTCAGCTGTTCCATTATCACCCTTATCTTAGCGAGTTCTTTGTCAATCTTTGCTTTACTCATCTGCTGGTGGTCTCCTCTTCCACCACGCTCACGGCCTTTAGTAGCCATTTCCATCTTTCACCTGCCCTCCTAGCAAGCGTGTTGATCACTCTACGTCTGAGAGCATCTACATGCCCTCCTACAGCTCGCCTGACTGTCTATCATTTACTGCACACCTTGCAACAATCACCACAGAGATTTAAAACCCTGCTTCTTTCACCTGCTGTATACAGATGAATCTCTACTTCTGATTCCACTTGATGTTACCAGAATTTCTCCCACCATCTCTCCTTTGTCTGTGAACAAAGTAACAGTCTCTTATTTCTCTTTTGTCTGAAATCTACAGACAAAATTCTTCTCTGATACTACTTGATGGTATAAGACTGTATCCCTTCATAGTCCTCCTCTTGTGTGTGATATGAAAACAAAAAATCTGTTGGCTCTGATACAACTTGGCGTGTATCAGAGTATTTTATTTATCTATTCTGCCTCCCTCTTCCTGTAGTCTACAGACAAAAAGTGGCTCTGATACCACTTGATGCAGACCCCCTACCTCAGCAGGGTTCTGTGACCTCCCGGTCTCTAGATCAATCTTCTTCTGAGCCGAAATGGCTCTTTGGACTCCTGCTAGATCCCTTTAAATGAATCCATAGGTCCTTCAAGAAAACCCATCCTGCGCAACTTAACACCAAGCGCGAGCCTTACATCTCCATGCGACCACAATCTGGCCTTAGCACAAGCGCCTTTCCCAACTCGCGAGTTCATGAGTCGAAGACCCTCGACTCCTCTTTCTCCAAACGCTAATACCCGAGATGTGATATGAGCATGGCTCCTCCTTGTTAGCGCCTTCCACACATAACCACCGGCTAGGGCTAATGGCTAGCACTACTCGCAACTCATGACTTCACGAGTTGGAGTGTTGAACCCTTGTACTCCTCCTTTGAAAAATCTCGAAGCACGATAAGTCAGCGATGGGTTGACCCCTTCCAAGATGACATGTGTATGCCACCTATCTCCTACTTCTACCTTTTATGTGCGCTCTATGTTTGCGCCACCTATCAACCACACGGTCCCCACCTAACAGATGTGACACGTGTTCGTACGAGCCCTCAGCACTAGACACTTCGTGACTTTAGCGACCAAGGTGCAACTCCTTCACCCTCTTAAACCTCGATAAATGATGTAGTGAGGCACCAAATATCACGACTCTTCTTCCTCCTCGATCGACGGTTCAGGTCGAATCGTGATTTTGCGATTCGGGGTTTTGAAGCACAAAGAATTCTACCTCCCAGCTCACGATACCCGAGTTCGCGAAATGGATCGACCTCGCTATTTCACGATCTCCTGACTGGGGGTTTAGGGAGACAAGACCTCTGTCCTTCCATCTTGTGATACCCGAGATCGCGATGTGGACCAACAGTCCAGATCTTCTGCTTAGTCAATGACCAAGATTGAATCCCGACTATCTTCTATTTGGGATGTCTGTGGAGTCTTCACCTCCCAACTCCCGGTAGCTTCCAGATCTCTGCCACCTATCCTCCAAAATGGATGGTCCTGATGCTTTCGGGACTTGATGAGTCCTCTTCCTTCTGCTATTATGAGGTTTAAACCTTGCGCACCTTTTATGGATCCAACGGCTCACGACAACTCAACACTTCTCCCTCGAAGCTTCTGCTGTCCATTCCACCCTTTTGTGTGACTTTCCAGGGATTAAACCCCTCACACCTTCTCCCGTATCTGACGACTATCGGTCCTTGGTGTTAGATCTGATGGCCCAGATCCTTTTTTTCCTGTGCAGTTCTCAGGGACTAAACCCCGTGCATATATCCTTGATCCAGGGACTCTCAAGCCACTGCGCTCCAGATCCGACGGATGGAGCGATTTCACGATCTCGGCCATTGCAAGTATGGGGTGCAACCTCCTCTGCTCCTCCAACTTCCGATTCCTGAATGTGTGGATATCCAAGGGTTTAAACCCCATGTGAATTCGCTTGATCCAACAGTTGTCGGGTATTGGCACTATATCTGACAGTTCAGATCTGTCCTCCTTGCGCGCTCTCCTCCTATTGCCTGGATGTAGATTCAATGGTCCAGATCTTTCTTCCCAGTGTTGATCCAACGATAGTTGTGCTCTTCCTCCTGATCTTTCTTGTATTTTTGACTTAGAAGATTTTCTAAGTCTCGAAGGTCTCGACCTTCGAATCTTCCTCTTGTGAGCCCGATTCCTTTGGGTCTCATATGCATTATAGAAACACTGTCCTTTCTGAGCTTTGTACTCTCATAGATTTACTCCTGCGCACACTTTATGTTCGAGGATATCGAATACCTCAGATTCGAGAAGTTTTCTTGAAAATAAAACTCCTTACACTCACCTGGCGTTCTCCTGCTCGATGCACACCTTGCAGAGCCTACAGAGTATTGAGAAACCATGTGAGTGTCTTCTCTTTGACACTTCCCTTTTTATTTCAGAACTCGAAATAGAGTTATCTAGTGCACTCTATGCACTCGGAAACTCAAAGACAGGAAGAAATTGAAACTTATGAAATAATTCACCAGTTATGCATTCAAAACACGAAATGTATAAAAACATGCAAACACATACAGACAATTCATGGTAGGAAAAACTGCTCTTCTATTAATTCAGAAATGCCTATACAAGGCGTTTACAAAGGTTGGACTGTAACAAGTCTCAACTCTTTCTCCTATCTCTCTCTCTGAGTCCTATTATTTTCTAATTTCCCCCTTACAAAATGAGGGCTCTCATGAGCTTATCCTCAACCACCATCTCTGAGATATCGCTATCACAGAGCGGCTCCTACGATTACATTACACAAATGGATGCCCAGTCCTAACTAAGTCCTAGGCTTGCTGCAGGTAGCCATTAAAGGAAACCTCAACCACTACCTGTACAAAGGCGTGGTCTGGCATTAAAAGCCTTACAACATTTATTGAAATTTCGAATTTCAAAATTGAGAGGGCTGTGCCTCTCCCTTTCTCCATTAAATGCGTGTTGGATGTGTTGGCTGGATGGCATGCTACTAACATGGAGCGATGCTCCTGCATCAATGAACCATATCTTTTAATTTCATTATAGGGACTGTCACTCATGGTAGTGAAATTTGTCTCATTGATAGTGATGCTTCTAAGTACATGACATGATACTTGTACTCTCTGTCAAACTTGATCAAGAAGGACTAACCTCATAAGGTGAAGCTTGGAGATGATTATCAATATCCTATGAAAGGAATAACATAAGCTTCTTTCAAATTATATTATGGAAAATTGATTTAGATAAAAGATGTTTTATTCATACCTGGGTTGAGGAAGAATCTCCTCTCTATCTCATCTCTAGAAGAGAAGGGTTTCATAATTTCATTCGTCGATGAAGAAGTTCTAATGTGGCCAAAAGGAAAATATTTCATTGATGCAATTGTGATTAGTGTCCAAGAGGGAGGCTTATACAAATTGAAAGGACACTCAGATACAACCATGGTTCACAATACCGTAATCCCAAGTGAGTTGTGGCACACAAGACTTACTCATCTACACTATAGGGAATTATTTATCATTAGCAAGATGGTGATAGGACTACCGAAGATCCAGGGGAACCATGAGGGCATATGCAAGGGATGTGCATAAGGCAAGAGCGTGAAGAGCTCATTTCCAAGTAGTAAACACAAGGCCAAAGGCATATTGGACATTATACACTAAGACGTATGTGGAACTTTGTCCACATCTTCATCCAATGGGTATGTATACTATGTCTCCTTCATTGATGATTTTTCATGCAAAGCTTGGATTTATTTCTTGAATTTAAAAGGTGAAGTGCTTAGAAAATTGAAGGAATTGAAGACCCTCATAGAAAATATTTCTAAAAATAATATGAAGGTCTTGAGGTCAAACAATGTGGAGAATTCACATCAGATGAATTCAAGGCATTCTTTGGGAAATACGATATTAAGAGGGATAACTTCTTGATGATTTTGGGATTTAGCAAGAGTAAAGCAGATCCCAACCTTTAATACAAGGTTGAGGATGGATAATATGACTTGTTTATGACTAGAAAATAGAAGCTCATCGTTGAGAGAAAGAGGAATCTTGCCTCATAATTCAAAATGAAATATCTAGGAATAATGCACTACCTCCTAGGTCTAGAGGTATGGCAAAGACAAAATGAGATTTTCATAAACCAAGGAAAATATACAGTAGATATTCTGAAGAGGTTCGATATGATGGATTGCAAGGCCATGCCTATGCCCATGGTGACAAAGCTGAAGCTTCTAAGTGATACATCTTCAGAAACACTAGATGTTACCTTGTATAGACAGATGATCGGATCACTGATGTATTTGCAAAACACAAGACTAGATACATGCTTTTTGGCGAAGACCTTGAGTCAGTATATTGTCGATCCGATACATGTTCATATAGTTGTAGAAAAACACTTATTGAGATACCTAAAGATTACAATTGATTATACTCTCAGATATGTCTCATATTGTGAGACAATCCTACATGGCTATGTCAATTCAGATTGGGTCGGTAGTGTAGTAGATCGAAAAAGTACATATGGGTGTTGCTTCCATCACCTATGATTCCATGGTTTATTAGAAAGAAAACTGATGTGGCACTCAGCACGCCCACAGCATAATATAATGTAGCGTGCTCATCTAGCAAAGAATTAGCGTGACCTAGAAAGTTGCTTGTAGGGCTATTTGATATTGAATTAAAGGCGAATTGCATTGTATGTGATAACAAAAGTTGTATGAAGTTGTGAGAGAACCCTGTGTTCCATGACAAGTAAAGACACATTGAGATCAAGTACCACTATGTCTGGGACATGGTAAATAAAGGAGTAGTAAATATACAGTATATTTCCATTGACAAATAGGTGGCAGATGTATTAACCAATCCCCCATCGAGAGTCAATTTTGAGTATTTCAGAGACAAGCTTGTAGTGGTCTAGAAAGACTTCTCCACTAGTGAGAAGCGATTGTTTACTCCAGTAGTGAGATGTGATCCCTAATAAAGGGAAGTGATGAGATCCCTAGTAGTAGAAGATACTCCAACACAGGTTCGTACTCCAATGCATGCTGGTATTCTACCCCAACACACGTTGGTACCCCAAGACATGCTCATATTCTACCCGAGTGCAGGTTTGTACTCCGGTGCAGACTGACATGCTACCCAAGCCTAGTTTGGTACTTCAACGTAGGCTAGTATGCTACCTTAGTGCAAGTTGGTAATCTAACACAGGCTGGTATTCTACCCTAGCGCAGCTTGGTACCCTAACATAGGCTAGTATTCTACCCCAACACAGGTTGGTACCCCAATGTAGGCTAGTATTATACCCTAGTGCAGGTCGGTACACCAACGTAGGCTGGTATACTACCCCAATGCAGGTTGATACTCCAACACAGGCTAGTATGATACCCCAACACAGGTTAGTACTCCAATGTAGGATGATATTCTACCCCAACATAGGTCGGTACTCCAACGAAGGATGGTATGATACCCCAACACAGGTTGGTACTTTAATGCAGGTTGGTATGTTACCCTAGTACGAAAGGTTGGTGAAAGTGCATAACTTCTCATGATATATAGATTCATGAAAATAAACAAGACAATGGCCGAAGTGTATAGACATGCAAAAGTAGATTATTCTCGAAGAATACCTTCCTAGATAAGAGGGAGTGTTGAAGAATGTGTGGCTGTAGAATATATTCTCCTATTGTTTTTGACCATGCAAAAACCATAAAAATAATATTATTATTTTGTACTTGTAAATTCGGCCCCATTGTGGCCTTTATTGTAAAATAAATTCAAACTGTCAAGTCGGCCCCTATTTTGGCAAATGTAAATTCTAATAAATTTACAATTGTCAAGTCGGCCCTCAAATGTAAATTATATAAAGTGACAATTTTCTTCGTGACAAGAATACCTTCTGGTTATAAAATAAATTTTCCTTCGTCATCGAATTCAACTATTTTTGTTTTCACTGGCTGAGCTTGCCCAAGCATTTTTTTGAGACATGAAATGTGGAATACTTTTTGGATGTGACAATTTTATGGAAACTCCAATCTATAAGCTACTTGGCTAATGTTTTTGTTAATTTGAAAGGGTCCATAGAATTTTTGGGCCAATTTGTTCTTCCCTTGTTCCTTAAGGTATAATTGTTTGTAGGGTTGGAGTCATACAAAAACTCAATGACGTTCTTCAAATCTCTCTATGGCTAGGGTAAACCACAAAAGATGGAAATGACTGCAGAAATAATCTCTATTCTCAAGTATGATATGTAAACAAATATGCTAGAAAGACAAGATAAAAGGCCTACCTCGTCCAGATGTTCGATGAAGTCCACCATGGAGAACTTGACCCAAAGTAATATACCTGCAAATAGTCCTCAACAATCAAGCACATCAATAATATGGTGATAATAAATTATGTTAGCACATTCAATAACATAATCTATTAATAAAAATGACAAATATGCCCATGGAATAATAATTCAAATATTTGCAAGATATCAATTGGACAAGAAAAGAATATTTCTATTAATATATGATTAACAGAAGTGAAAATGTTACAGACTTCTATTTCGACATGGTTCAAAATCGAGAAACTAAGTTCCTTCCAGCTGGGCCTCCACTACTTCAATCCTCCACTGAAGGCAAGCTCGTAGAAGAGAGACAATGAAGTTCTCAATCAAATAAGGGAAGATCTTGGGCGCTGAACACTGTGTTTAGAATTAAAGGAAAAAGGGATGCATACTCAATATGAAGTAAATGGAATTGACCCATTTATATCCTTCAAATGGAATTGAAGGGCCGATTCAGAATATTTCCAGTATATGGAAGGCCAAGGATCATAGATATTTTATCGTGACACGGAAACCCGACATTAATTTTCATTGGGTGACATTTTATGTGATGGAACCATGGATATACGTTCTTTGTTAGATAACACTCTACTTAGAAGGAGTGTTTTTCATTCCTAAGGATGGAATTATGACCTAGATATCCTATGGTATATTTGATTATTTCATTTAGGCTTGGAGTTGGCTCTAGCACACCCAAGTTGAGACATTGTTCATGTGGGTAGAGTGGACTTAGTGGAGTATATGGTTTAGTAGGATATAAATATTCTTTTGAGAACCTTTATATTTGGAAACTTTCTTGTGGATATCATCATCATGGAGCTTGAAATGTGTACCTTTGGAGTGTAGTGTTCCACATTTGTGAGCCTACATGTGATTATCATAGGTTTCTTGTAAGGGAATTAGACCACATATATATTGTTTTCTTCCCTTACTAATCATATATATGGATAAAGGAGAGATTCCTTCACTCGTTCATTCATTTTCATTCAGTATTGTGTAGAGATGTGACAAAGAGAAACTCATTGCTTCTCCTCCCTCTCTTGGATCTTCATATGTACTGGTTGAGTCAATAAAATTTTCTTGAGCTTATTGGAGCATATTGAAGACTAGAGTTAGTGTTTCATCCCTTGGATATTTGGAGATCAAGGTTTTTATGTGAAACCCTAGGTTTTAATTGTTTAAGTAAAGAAGACGAGGATATGTCTTACCTTAGAGGCCATGCTTCTATGATGCTTTATTGTTGGATCTCCTTGATGTGAGATAGGGTTTTCTTTGTTTTACATAGAAAGGGTTTGCAGACATAGAATATTGTACTATCCTTGTGACAAGACTATGGTATGTAATTCAAATTCATCTTTATGTATAATAGTGAAGTTTCTAGTTTTCTAATACTTGGGTGAATTGTAGCTTTGCTTTTCATCCATATATCTTTTTCATGTTTCGTAATTTCTAGCACTAGTATATTTATTTCTAATTTGACATATGTTAAGGGTGAATATGTTAAGTGATTTAATATTATAATTGAAGAATAAAATGGAAATGTTTTTATGGTTTTTACAACTCTCATAAGTGTTTATAGATCTGTTATGGATGATAATATTGTCCTAGAGGGATAAATATTATTGGAGAACATTGTTATATTTTCTCTTGAATTACCSAGTGGCTGSGGGTTGTTAAGGGTTGAWTTTKTTTTTCATTTCCACTATTTTTTTTATTTCATAATACTTATAGGGATAAAAAATTACAGGGTTAATATCCCATAAACCTTTAGTTAATAATTGAAATTTTCAAACTCAAACCCCAGAGAAAATTTCCACATGTAGATAGTTGGTAGTTGAAAAGGAGGTTGACTAAGAGGTCGAATAAGGAGTAAAATATGAGATCAATTGGGTGGCTGAATAATCGGTTAATTGGTCATATAGTTAGAATGCAATAATTGACTAGTCCATTGAATAGGGTATAAATTAAGGAGTTCATTATGTACTCTAATTAATCTTTGTCTAATTAATATTCCTCACTTCAAATGATTTGGTTAAATATTGGTGCTATATAATATGTACTTATTGTTTTATCTATGATATGGTGATCAACATGTTGTGTACATAAATATTTTTATTTATTACACTTGTTTGTATGTTGAGTTATGATCGATTGTGCTTAAGTGATGTAGACATATCTGTATACACAACCTATATCTTGGAAAACAAGCTATTTGATCTACCTAATCCTCTAATTCTTCAACATTCACCATTTAATCCTCCATTAGTTCAATTTCATCTTAAATTCATTCTCTCATCTATGAAGTTGGCACTAGTCAAAATATAAATCCATCCATCCCCCTACCTAATGAGATGGTTCTAATAGATCCTTAATAGCACACATATCATTCGTTTTGATAAATATATCCTAGACACCATAAGTACCCTCGATGTTACTTGGGATGATTTGAAACATGGATTATATTTACTTTTAAGGATCAATATCATTATATCCAACCAATACATTTTCAAGGTCAAATGTTTCACTATACTTGGGACAAATTGCAACATTGATCATATTTACTTTTAAGGATCAATATCATTATATCCAACCAATAAATTTTCAAGGTCAAAGATTTCACTATTCATGGACACATGTATTTGTGAAAACACCCTATTCATGCACTAGGTTCATTTAAGGCGGCAGATTTGTCTAATATTTCCAAAATCAACACCATAGACATTTCCACCAAACCAAGTGTTAGGAAAAACATTTTTCTTGGAGTGGCATGCACCCCTAAGAAAGTTGTTTCTTACAAATCCTAATTTCAAGAATTATGTGATGCGTTTTCATGGTTGTAAATGGAAATATTTGTAACATCCTGCTTTTTGCACACACTGAGCGAACTTATTCTTGAGGACACTTGCTTGCAAGTGATCCAGATTATTATACTATTGGCTGTTTGATTATGATTATGAGGCATTCTAGATATGATCATATGTTATTTCATGTATTTACATAGACATGTGCTATCGACTCGATTCTCCTGAGTGTGCACGACTGTGGACCTCGAGGATGCAGAGGCATCGATAAAACCCCTTGGACTCTGCATCAAGTCAGGGAGTGGACTATTGGGGTTTGATTATTGTTGACATGACATATTCACATCTGATTAGATGTTATGATGACTGATTTTTATTTCTTACATGATTCGTTGATGATGCAAGCTGACGATATCTTTCCGACCAGACTCACATGTGCAGTAGAGGGGTCATGCATGGAAATAAGATATGTTGAGGGAGAGGTGTGGAAAGCAGCCCTGCCACAACCTAGTAACATTCACGTCATGGCTCAACCTATAGGTTAATGATTACCTAGTTCGAGAGGACCGACGATTCCATGAGGGTAGACTGCGACAGTCGTTCACGATGATTCTAAGGGGCACGCAACAAGGCAGGGGCATTATTCCTTAGAGTCCCTTAGTCTCCCACAAGATCACCTGGTGGAGTATTGACTCTAGGGGTTTTTGATGTCTACCAAGTCATTCAAGAGGCGGGTGGCACCCTTGGATCATGTATTTCGTTCTGAAGGGAACGTCGCACAAGAAAACACAAGGAGGCGGGTGACACCCTTGTAGCACGTAGTTCATCCTGAAGGGCACGTCGCGCAAGGGAAAGCAGATGAGGTGAGTGGAACCCTTGGAGAACCTAGTGCATCCTAAAGGGTATGTCACATTGTTAACTAATAAGTGAATAAACCTAGATGGCCTTAGAACGAACAATGTGATAAGAAAGATTTAAAAATAACTTCCCCAATAAAATGTCGCCCAGCCTCGAAAATTAAAATCTAGGTCTAAGTGATACTTGTGGTAAAAAAATAAAAATAATATTAATCATCATTAAACATGTGACAAAAAGGGGGTAATAAATTCAAATAATTTATTAAAATCAAATTATATTGAGGGATTAAAATTTAAAAATGGAAATGATTGTTTTGTTACATATGCTAATTAAAATTTATTAATTAAAAAGAAAAAGGGGAAAAATGTAATTTTATACACTTGCTAATTTGAGTTTTAGACAAAAAGGGAAAAGAGGGAAACTTAAAAAGAATTGGGAAACTAAGGGAGGAAGAGGGAAACTTAAAAAGAATCGGGAAACTAAGGGAAAAAGGGGGAAATATAAAGAAAAAGGGAAACATAAGGAAAAAAGAAGAATGACTAACTTAGTAAGGAATCTTGCCTTTAAGAACTTTCTAAATTGAACTCAACTAGGAATTTAGTAAGGGTTTAAGTCATTAAAATGTGTAAGGGAATATGGGGACACCTATGAGCAATTCTAGGAATGCTTTTAGGTAGGTGAGGAAAATATGATTAAATAATTAATTAATAAAATTAATTTCTGGTGCAACTAAGAGGATGGGTGACGTGTACGGGGGAGGATTTTTCTGAATTAATTTATCAAAAATTAAATTAAATGTGAATTTGGGAAATAAATCACCTAGAAAGTCTATATAAAGGATGGAGGAGGAGGATTATGGATCTCTGCTTGATGCATAATGTTACGTTGCAACATTTTTGACTTGACTGACTTATCTTGTGGGAGTTGGGATACCCAGCTCGGTGATGAGTGGTAGCTTGGCCTTGCGAGGCGAGCTGGGAGCTAGTTGTTCTTTGGTTAGTGTACGTGGCCCCTTTGTGGCTCGGGGGGATAAGGGGGAAGAAGAGTACCCCTAGCGTTGGCTGGGAGGTACTGGTGAAGTCACATCGGTCGGCAAGCAGGAGCTGCATGGAGCGTGGAGGATAATGAATCAGAGCTATCACCTTGGGCTATGGTACGCATGATTTTATTTTGCATGGTAGATTACTATTGATCTTACGCTTTCATTTCTATTCTTTTAATGTGTGAAGCAAAGTGTTTTACTTAGCGTCTTTAATTGAGAACTTAAAATCATCATAGCTTTACGCTCGATGCATCGTTTTGATCTTCTTGGCCACTGATCCTTTATTTCTATGACTGTTATGTTTGTTTTATTGATTAATTGAAGTGTTTGTCTTTTATCTTTCATCCTCATCCCTAGATCATCAATCCACGCCTAAGCAGTCGACCAAGAGCCGGATGGATGGTCGTCACTTCGGTGTTAATAGACCTATAGATCCTAATGCCCCACTTTTCTGTGTGTGGATGATGAGTGAAGGATGTTTATGCCGAACTATCTACCCATGTTGATTGATTCACGGATGAGTGATTGGTCTTGCGCCTTCTTGTGATTGATTTTTTTTGCATTGATTGATTCATGGCTGAGAGATCGGTCTTGCACCTTCTTATGACTGATTTTTCTTCCTTGATTGATTCTCTTCTGAGTGGTTACCCTCTGCGTTTTCCCATGTGAATGTATATATATGCATTAAACCACTTATTTATGTGTTTTCAGTTCTAGATATTATCTGCATCCTACCCATAAATTCACTCAGTGAATCCCTTTAAATTTTATTGTTGACCACGATTTTATTCCTGGGCATTTTTCTGGCATGTTACATAGAAATTCCTGTATTAATGAACATCATATCATTGTTAGACATAGAATTAATAAGAGACAGTGAAATTGGTATGACAGTGATTTACATGTTGACTGTGATTTCTTTCTACTTATTCACTGCGATTTCATTAACATATTGACTGTAACTTACTTAGTGACTGCGATTTACTGCGACTTACATTTAGTGACTGTGATTTATATTTATTGACAACGATTTTAAACTGCTATTTGGATACCTTGATTGATGCCTTGGCACATTGATGCATTGACAACAATTTTGACACATCGATGCATCAACAACGATTTGGATTGTGATTTGATATATTTATTCTGATACATTAATACATTAATACATTGATTTTGACTGTGTTTGATACATTGTCAGTGATCTCACATAACAATTTTATGATAGCTATTTTCGTTTTAATAGTTACCAATATGGTTGTTCCCTTGATTACAAGACAACGATGTATTAGACAGCGAGTGGGTCAACTCCTAATACAGACAACGATCTTATCTTGAATAGCAATTGACAGCGAACTCACTGATATTGAAAGCGAATTAATTAATCAATGGGTGTGTAATTTATGTCTACGTTTTTGGTGGGTAAGTCTTCGTTTTTCTTTCATAATATGGTTGCGAGATGGTATATATACATCTGCACTTTATTTATGTCAGCGTTTGATGAAAATTCTGTGTTTTACTTGGCATATCACCTAGCCTCCCTGTCACAATTTTCTTGGCAGAATATAATGATTCTACACCACTATTTTCTGGGTGGATCCCTCCGTGTTTACCCAACAACGTCAACAACTTTATCCATTTATTTATCACTACGTTTTAGAAATATATGTATCAATAACTTTCCAGAGGAAACCGACTTGATCGTTGACAGAGATATGATGAAATCGCCATATCATGTTGGACTCCATGATTTTCCTTTAAAACGCAGTTGTTATTCCAGCGATTTTTTTTGCAATGTGATTTTCTTTTATCATTATCAATCTCATCCATATCATACCCTTAACACCAACCATAACATTTAACTCATGGACAATGTTTCTATAGTTTACCACTCAATAGATTGGGTACGGTACAACAGTTCTTTAAATGTTATTAACGCAGTTCCTTCATTTGTTTATTATAACCGTTTCTTGATTGTTTATAACCTTTTCTTTAATTACTAATTATTTATCACAACAGTTCTTTAAACACTTATTAAAGCAGTTCTTAATTATATATTACAACAGTTTCTTTAATTATTGATACGACAGTTCAAAACATCAAGTTTCATGTATGTGCAAGTAGATTTAAAAGGGTTATCTTTTTCCACATTATATGTTGTGTGTAAGCATGAATCTGATACAAAACCTTATATATCAATTGGAATTATCATAAAATATATCATGATATAGATTGCGTTTTGAGGATATAAATGTTTCTTAGAGATGTAGAAGTTGATATGGTTGTATCATAGTGGTTTCCTTGACTTCACTAGGGCTAAGGATCCCTTGTATCTTTTGCAACTTTATTTTAAGACAACCTTGTTAGAGCCAGTCAAAGTCTCTAGTTTAGGCTCAACTTACCGGAGGTCATGTTGTTGCACCCTTTTGCCACTTAGAATTATTGAAGCTAGATCGTTGCTTTCCTAGAATTCCATTTTGCCACTCATGTGTGATCTTAGGTGATCGCTTCCCTTACTTATATTTATTGCTTCTAAACTATGATTAAGTTTTGACATTGCGTGCACCCATTTTCAAGTTTCACATGTAGTTGGGAGTTGTCTTGTGGCTCTTATAATTGGACATTGTGCAATTAAAAGTACTGAATGTGGTTACTTGACATCGAAAAATAGCATAATAGATTAGGATTTTATCATCTATAGATTCATTTTAGGTATGACGATTAAGTTTGGACTTCTAGCGGGGCCTTTGTGTCTTGATTTAAAGGCTTAGGACTATTTAAGTTGGCACCTTAGTTCCTTGTGCTTGACACATTGTGCCAGCATGACTCCTTAGGACCTGATCAATACATGCATGAATAGAGAAGCACCTACAAAACTTGGTTGGGTCATGCTCCTCTCGTGTAGGGAAAAGAGGTTGTTGTAATTGAATTTTGGTACCTCGTTTTGTAACTTTGTGATTATTCTCACTTGCCATAAGGGTTCTAGTCACTAGTCGTCGAAGCTGTTGGGTTGAATTGATTGGATTTTCATGTGTCACATGTTCGTCTGATTGCATGGTGTGCTATTGTGTGGGGTCACTAATTTTCTATTTCCTGAATGCGTAAGTTGTGTTCATCGCCAAGTTGTGTCATTTACCGGTTGTCCTTTATTGCCTTCCTGCTGAATTTTTTTTTTGCATCGCTTGTAGTTGTAACGACGGGGTTGTTACAATATTGTTTATGGACCATAGTAGTATCGAAAACTACATTGAAATAGAGCCTTATGCACAACATATTTGATAGAAACAACAACCTATTCACCACCAAAAATTCCCAACCGTTAATGAAGAAATTGGCAAATTGCAGACAATTAGTGGAATTTACCACATCACTTGCACATATTGGGCATCCTGTATTGTCCCCTTCAATAAGAAGAAATGAAATAACATGGCTCATACTAACTTTTATGACCTCAACTAGGCCTTCCCCAAAGATGAATTCTCTAGCACATTCATTGCCTAAGATATTGATGAAAGTATTTGTCATGAAGTATTGTCCTTCATGGACAAGTTATCAAAGTACAACCATATTCAAATTCATACATGTAGGAAATACAAATGGTTTCCCCCTCGAAGAGGCCCATGAACAATGCTCTTAGAATCAAAGTGTTATTTCTGTTGTTATTCTTATATCATTTCAGTGTTAATGTGGTGATTGTTCTGGTTATATTACTGTTATTCTGGCATTTCTAGCATTTCATTTTTGTTTTGCATACTTTTTATATCTGGTATATTACAAGTGGTATCAAACCACTTTCCTTGGAAGAAATTATGGGTAATTTTTTTTTTAGGATAGAGATGTATTCTAGTGTCTTTAAGCCACATAGATCTTTCGTTACGTGCATAAACCCATGGTTGAGGGATTCATACATGCAGGAAATACAAGTGGTTCTTAAGCGCACATCTGTTGGCCACCCTTGTAACCCCTATTGGTACCCCTTCGAGTGGTAGCGCATCAGACAACACGTGTGTACGGACCGACCTAGATTTCCTGAAGCCCTCTTTAGATAAACCGATCAGCCTCTTGACTTCTATAGTGCCACCGAGAACACCACTTGGGAAGATACTCTCTAGTACCTAGGTAGTCGGGTACTACGGCTAAGGGTACAGTCTATCCTCCTTAGTTAGTCCCCTGAGATATTGGGCCGAGTACTACTATTGGACACCACACGTATATCAGAGAGTTATAGCACATGGAAAACCCTTGTTTGTAGAACCCTTGAATACCTAACCCTTGGGGACAAAAACATAAACAAATTAAAACATACAAGATCTTTTGTCGTGCAACTATGTTTGGGTTGCCAAGTAACTACACATTTCTTCCTGGTTAAGAATTTGGGCATTTAATCACTACAATATTCTTCAGACTGGAGTATAACTCCACAGGTATATATAAAAAAAAATCTGGAAATTGTTTCACCATTATTTGAGACCTATTCCATTGGATTCATCTCGTCTCCCTTATCACATTCATACATATCATTTTTCGGCAAAAGTTTTGACCCCACTTGCCCCTTTTCGATTCCCTTGTCCTCATGGCCCATACCCGTAGCTAAGACTTGGAAGCTTGCTTCAATACCTTACAATCTAGTCTCACCGAGACCCAACAAGAAGTGAAACAACTTAGTGCCAATGTTTCCGCCATCAATACAACCATGCAGTCCTCAATGGAGGAAATCAAACAAGACCTGACCACCCAGCTTGAATCTGTCTTTTCGACACTCTGCACCAAGATGCATATCCCTACAGATAACCCTTCCTCTGACTCACCTCTACATACTGAAGGTGAACATTCCTCTCATTCCCACAACTTTCAGCACCATCACTTTCAACGTGACCTACACCTTCCACGGGTGGATGTGACCAAATTTGATGGCTCAGACCCCATTGGTTGGGTAACCCAAATGGAACATTATTTCTCTTTATATGGCATTACATATGACTTGGCCAAACTCCGGTATGGTTTTCTCCATCTAGATCAAGAACGTTGGCAATGGTGGCAATGGAGAAAAAATTCTCGTCAAGGGTATACGGCTTGGACACACTTTGTGGAAGAGATTTATGAACTCTTTGACACTGACACCAACCATTTGGGACATTTGACAAAGTTGAAACAATCAGGAATAGTGGAAGAATTTATAGCTGTCTTTGAGCGCCTGACTTTTCGAAAAGAGGGCATGTATGATGCCTTTTTCCGAGACTGTTTTATCAGTGGCCTCAAGAATGAGATTTGGGCCCATGTCCTCATGGCTCGGCCTCAGAGTTGGGTGGAGGCTAATAAAAGAGCTAAAGAAGCACAACAGATTGTATCTTCTTAAAACCAGAAACTCACCTTTATCGTTCTCCCTAAACCAGTAAATCCCACTACTCCCTCCGCTCCACTAAAGATCCAAAAATTGACCAGGGCTGAAATGGTTGAATGCCAACTCAAAGGCCTTTGTTATAATTGTGAGGACAAATATTTCATGGGCCACAAGTGTAAGGAACAAAATATTTTTATGGCCATTTTCGAGGATATTTCAGAAGAGGATGTTGAAACTCCCATCGTTTCTGAGTCACCTGAAACCACTGACATAACCCCTCCCTTAGACCCTTCCAAAGTAGAACCGGTCATTTCCCTCAATTCTCTCACTGGATTCTCCTGTCCCCAAACCCTCAAGCTAATCGGTTACATCAAGCATCAGAAGGTCATCATTCTAGTTGATAATGGAAGCACCCATAATTTTATTCATTTTTGCATTGCCTAAGAAACTCATTGCTACATCCATGCCATAAATAATTTCCAAATCATAATTGCCAATGGTGGCTCCATGAAATGTGGAGGGCGTTGTGAAAATGTGTGTCTCCAAATTGGTGACTAACACCTGAAATATCATATGTTTTCTATCGACATGGGCGGTTGTGACATTGTGTTTGGTGCAGACTAGCTAAGGACTTTGGGTCCCATTCCATAGATTTTAAGGAATTAACCATGCAATTTGTCCAGGAGGGCCACCAATATAAGTTCCAAGGCATCATCGTCGGTTCACTTGAGATCATTAGTTCCCATCGCATGGAAAATCTTCTCAAAAAAGGTCAGTCTGGTGTTATTTCCCAACTCCATGCCAATCAAGCAACATATACACCCTCGGTGCCGCATGACCTCCAAGCCATCCTTTCTAAACATCAAGTGGTCTTTTCCACTCCCCAGGGACTCCCTGCTTCCCGTGGTGTTCATGATCATTCCATTCCCCTTGTACCTAGAAGCCTTCCTCTCAATATATGTCTGTATCGTCACCCCTTTTCCCAAAAAAATGAAATTATATCGAGGGATTAAAATTAAAAAGGAAAATAAAAATAAAAATTATTGTTTGTTACATTTGCTAATTAATTTTCTTTTAACTAAAAAGAAAAAGGGGAAAAAGGCTAAAGTCTACACTTGCGAATTTGAGTTTTAGATAAAAAGGGAAAGAGGGAAATTTAAAAGAATTAGGAAACTAAGGGGAAAAGGAGGAAACATATAGAGAAAGGGAAACATGAGGAAAAAGAAGAATGACCAACTTAACAAGGAATCTTGCCTTTAAGAACTTTCTAAATTGAACTCAAGTAGTAATTTAGTAAGGGGGTAAGTCATTAAACTATGTAAGGGAATTTGGGGACACCTAGGAGCGATTCTAGGAATTCTTTTAGATGGGTGAGGGAAATAGAAGTAATTAAATAATTAATGAAATTAATTTCTGGTGCAACGAAGGGGATGGGTGACACTTGTACGGGGAGGATTTTTATGAATTAAGTTATTGAACATTAAATTAAATGGGAAATTGGGAAGGAATGACTGAGAAACTCTATATAAAGGAGGGAGGAGGAGGAGGAGGATGGATCTCTGTTTTGGATGTGTAACGTTACACTGCAGAATTTTCAACTTGACTGACTTATCTTGTGGAAGTTGAGATACCTAGCTCGGTGAGGAGTGGTAGCTTGACCTTGCGAGGCGAGATCGGAGCTATTTGTGCTTTGGTTTAGTGTGCGTGGCCCCTTTGTGGCTCGGGGGGCTAAGGGGGAAGAGGAATACCCCTAGCGTTGGCTGGGAGTTACCAGTGAAGTCTCATTGGTTGGAAAGCGAGAGTTGCACGGAGCGCACAAGAAAACGAATCGAAGCTGTCACCTTGGGATATGGTACACATGCTTTATTTCTGCATGGTATATTACTATTGACCTTACGCTTTCATTTATGTACTTTTAACTGTGTAAAGAAGGTGTTTGACTTAGCATTTTAATCGAGAACTTAAATTCCCCATAGCCTTAAGCTCGCTACTTGACTTGATTCCTTTGGCATTCGATCCCTGAATGTTGTGACTTTCCTATTGGTTTTATTGATTTGCTGTGAAGATTTGTTCTTTTAATTTCGTCATCATCCCTATTTTATCAATCCACGCCTGAGTAGTCAGCGAGGCACCAGATCGACGATCGTCACTTCGGTGTTAATAGACCTATAGATCCTAATGCCCTACTTTTTTGTGCGTGGATGATGAGATAAGGATAGTTTTTCCCAACGACCTACCCCTTCTTAGCTCTGATTTGGTTTTTACTGGTTGAGTGATTTTCTTGCGCTTTTTGGCGAATGAATACCTCTGTGCATTGTTCATCTTCATTCCCTGGGATTTTACTTCTGCAGTTTAACTGCTATGCATGATTCAGAGTATTGATGGCGGTGGGTTGATTGACAATGTCATCTTTTCAATTACGATATATGACCCTGTGAATGGCACCTGGGAAAGTCTACCTCCCATTGATGATCCTCACATTGCTGGAATACCAGTATGGTGTCAGTACGTTTCTCTGAACCAGAAGCTAGTTATCATAGGCGGATTCCACCAGTCCCCCATGAGTCTGAGAAAGAGTGTATACATTTATGACTTTGAGTCTGCCAGATGGAGCCGTGGAGCTGAGATGCCTACAACTTGATCCGACTTTTCCTGTTGTGTCTCTTCTTGCAACTGACTTGTCTACGTCGCTGGCGGGGCCAATGCGGATTTCCACCCTCTGGTGGGTGCAAAAGCTTATAACTTAGAGGAAGACAAGTGGAAAATTCTGCCTCCTTAAAATTCAATGCTATTTAAAAATTTAATATTCGACTCTATTTAAAAATTTAAAATTCGACCCTAATTAAAAATTTAAAATTCGACCGTGTTTAAAAATGTAAAATTCGGCCCTGTTTAAACATATTTGAAACATGTTAAAAAAATTAAAATTTAAACATAAGGGACATAGCCATATTCATCCCTGTCTAGTTACAGGTACAGGCTCGAATTCGGGTCTTTCACTGTACATGGAAAGGGTCAAATAAGGCCCAGTCAACAATCGAAAATTAACTTCTAAATTCTAAAATTTAAGCCCGAAATAGAAATTTAAAATTTAAATTCTAAAATTCTAAAATAAGTTCTAACATCTAAATTCTAACTTCTATCTTATACATGGACTATGGCCTTGTCAACATTCTAACAAAATTTCTAAACTCAATTTTTTAACTAAAAATATAAATTTTCTAAAAATTTAAACATATTTGAAATTGGGCTTTGTTTAAAAATTTAAAATTCGGCACTGTTTAAAAATTTAAGATTTAAACATATTTAAACATAATGGGTAGGGCCATATTCGGCCCTGTCCATCTACAGGGACAGGCCCGAATTCAGGCATGTCATTGTACATGAACAGGGATGAATAAGTCCCTGTCAACAATCTAAAAAAATAAATTAAATCCTAATTTTAAATTCTAAATTCTAAGCTATAATTTAAAATATCCTAATCTAAACATACCTAGACTGAACTCCCACTGCTCCAATGTCCACAACACCGCCCGACTACTGCTCAAACGTCCACAACACCGCCTGTCCGCCCGCAACAAACGCTCTCCGCTCGCACACCAAACACCATACACCTCACACAAAAAAACGCTCTTCGCCCGCACAACAAACACCATACACCAAGCAAAGCCCGCAAAACAACACCAAATAGGTATGAACTCGCAAAAACTATTGTAGGAGCGATGTGAGGGTAATATATAAACCTTTTTTCAGCCGAACTAATCTTTCGGCCGAAAGATAGTTTGGACGAAACATTATTTTGGCCGTAATATCTTTCGGCCAAAAATATGTTACCGGATGAAAAATATCCGTTCGACTAAAATTGTACATGGAAATCGAGGGCGTCATCAGGGTGTCGTTCGATTTGACGTTCAAAGGTTTGGTCGAAAGATTTTTCGGCTGAAAAAATAGTAATTTCCATCGAAAAGAATATTAGTTTGGTTGGAAGAATGTTTTTTGGAATTTTGGAGACCCGATTGTCACGAAAGTGTTACCCACCTTCATGAATTCACCCATTACAATTTATTATATTTATTATTATCATTTTTATGTTTGTTACATTTCCACCCTCTTAAGATTTTGCGTTGTCCTCAAAGAAAGGGTAGTGATGGGTATTGTCGGAGGAATTGTTCGGATTCCCATGATGAATCTTCTTTTGGAAGGTTTTTCCATTTGATAAGTTATTCCTTTATGGTTATGGAACATAGCATTGTTTCCTTCGTGGCAATAATACCTTCTGGTTATAAAATAATATTTCCTTCGTCATCGAATTCAGGGATTTTTGTTTTCACTGGTTGAGCTTGCCCAAGTATTTTTTTGAGACATGAAACGTGGAAGACATTGTGGATGCAACAATTTTCTGGAAACTCCAATCTATAAGCTACTTGGCTAATTTTTTGTTAATTTGAAAGGGTCCATAGAATTTTGGGGTCAATTTGTTCTTCCCTTGTTTCTTAAGGTATAATTTTTTGTAGGGTTGGAGTCGTACTAACACCCAATGACGTTCTTCAAATTCTCTTTCTGACCTATGTTCGTCTGCTAGTTGTTTCATTGGATTACGAGTTGTTGCTAGGTTCTCTTTTAATAAATTTATGATTTTTTGTTCTTCCTTTAGCTTATTTCTTACTGCTTGGACCTTAGTATTTATTAGTGCAAACTCTTTCCATTTAGGTGGTTCATAACCATTTAAGGCTTGGAAATGAGCCATTTTAGCAGAGGTGTGATATGTAGAGTTATACCACCATTCGGCTAAGTGTAACCATTGAAACCATTTATTTTTCTTATTTGTCACAAAGCACCATAGGCACATTTCTAAGCATTTATTTACAATTTCTGTTTCTCCATCTCTTTATGGATGATAGGTGGAGCTCATATTAATAGATATTCCTGTAGCCATTCACTAGTGTGGGGTTGGCCTTGAGCTCCATATTAGGAATCTTAGAAACATATTTACATTATTTAGAAACATGGTAATTTTTTTAAAGTAGCATCATTCCATGTTTAATAATAATAAGAATTTATTTAAATTTATATTTAAAAAAAATAAGTAATGGACTATTGACACTGACATGTTAAATTGAGAATTGAGTATTAAATATTTTGATTGTATTTACCATGTAATATAAAATATGGTAGTTCATTCCATCTAAGAAAGAGTTCTAAAAAGTAATTAATGTATTATTAACATGGAAATAGAAAAGAACATTCAATGGAAGTGACTTAATAAGAAGATAAGCAGTGACTTAATAAGCAGAAAAGCGCAACCTCTTTTTAGTTGAGATTTTTCCCTAAATTTAGTTGGGAATTTTAAGAGCATTTATAGTTCCACTTTATTAATCCCAACTTTGACCATGAAATTTTGTTCTCAATAGTTTTGGTCAATTTTAAGCTGATCCAAATTGAGAAAGTCAAGGTGCTCAAGGTTTTGGCTCATTTTAAGCGGATCCAAATTGAGTAAATTAAGGTGCTCAAGGTTTTCGCCCATTTTAGAAGGATCTATATTCAATAGATAAAGGTGAAACTCCACTTTGTTAAAAACAAATAAACTCTTTGTAAAAATTAAATTTGTCCATTTATTAATTTACTTAAGAATACACAATTTTCTAATATTTTTTTATTCAAATTATATATTTAATTAAATTTTTTTATTCAAATTAAAATTAGATTACCGTGAGTTATGCCCCTATGATAGGATATCTAGGTGCTCTACAATCCGGTATAAATTAAAGTTTATACATTAAAGTTTTTTATCCTCTGTATGATAAATTAGGGTTTAAGATGGAATGATGGGCCTACTCTGCTAGTTATATATTTAACTCTGCTTATACTTTCAGCACAGTTGCCTCACTTTCAAGTTTGTTAAGATCTGTGTTATATATTTAACTCTGCTTATACTTCCAGCACAGTTGCCTCACTTTCAAGTTTGTTAAGATCTGTGTAAAGCTTGGGTAAACTCGATAAGGAAATAGGTGTGTTTGAAGTGCTCTAATGGAGGTTATTCCGGACGATCTAGTTCGAAAGTGCTTGCTGAGAGTGCCGTACAATTCACACCATACGCTGAAAGCTGTCTGCAGAAGCTGGAAAGCTATGGTGAGTAGCCCTATGTTCCATACGGACAGAAAGATATCTGGCACGCACGAACAACTGCTATGCATGATTCAGAGGGTTGATGGCGGTGGGTTGATTGATAATTTCGTCTTTGCAATTACGATATATGACCCTGTGAAGGGCACCTGGGAAACTCTGCCTCCCATTGATGATCCCCACATTGCTGGAACACCAGTATGGTGTCAGTGCGTTTCTCTGAACCGGAAGCTGGTTATCATAGGCGGATTCCACCAGTCCCCCATGAGTCTGAGGAAGAGTGTATACATTTATGACTTTGAGTCTGCCAGATGGAGCCGCGGAGCTGACATGCCTACAGCTCGATCCGGCTTTGCCTGCTGTGTCTCTTCATGCAACGGACTTGTCTACGTCGCTGGCGGGGTCAATGAGGATTTCCACCCTCTGGCGGGTGCAGAAGCTTATAACTTGGAGGAAGACAAGTGGGAAATTCTGCCTCCTATATCCAACCGCATGGTGTTTTCATGGAAGGTAAATTCATGGTGTTAAGCGGAGGCGAAATTAACCTTCGATCCGAGAGCGGGAACGTGGAGAAGGTGGGAAGACACGTTGGAATTCAGGGGAGATCCATGGGGAAGTTTTTTGGCTGCTTCTTCTTGTGGGGAATTGTACGGTTTCAATGAAAGAACTGGTGAAGAAGTATGATGGCGAGAAAAGCCTTTGGGATGTTGTGGCCTCTCTTCCACAGTCTCTTTCGCATTTTATATGCGCTACACAATGGCGCGACTGGATTTTTGTAAGCGAATTTGTCAAATACGATAAATACGTCTCTTATCTGTTCCATCCGTCAAGTGGGCAGTCGATTAAAGTTAACGGCAGTGATGGGGAAACTATGAGGGCGTGATCGTATCTGCAGCAACTGTTGAAATTTAAATAGACTAGTCAGATAAAAGCCCATGTTTTTTTTGCATTAAGTTGTAGAGTTTTTACTACTTTTTAGTTTAAAAGTTCTATTTTCTTTTGGTTGTTTTCTGGTGACTTACTTCAAATATCGTGAGGAATGGTTGGATCTGCAGATTTGAGTGGCTAAGTTTATATAATCCCAGTGCTTCAAGGAGTTTTTCAGCACACTGAATTTATTTATGCATTCAGAAATGCAATTTAAAAAACAAAAAATAGTTATTTTGTCCAGATAAACATTGCCTGATTTGGACCAAAATCCAAAAGATAGAAAGTTTAGCCAACACCCTTTCTTAATTGTGTAGTCAATGATTCATACTTTTTGTGTTGAATGGCTTATATTATTAAGAAATAGCAAAATATTTTTTATTATCTGAAACTAGAATTAAAAATTGTTTATATTGACCATTATTAACAACTTAGAGTGTAGTTATAAGTTGTGGGTTTCTACTACTTTCTTAGTATAGTCTAAACTATCTATCTTTTGACTGTTTTCTCGTGGATTTTTTCCGTTTCATTTTGCCCAAATTCGGTGAGGAATGATTGGATATGCAGATTTGAGTGGCTAAGTTTGTATAATCCTAACACCCGAGGAGATTTTTAACACACCGAATCTATTTATGCATTCAGAAATGCAATTTAAACAACAAAATATAGATAGAAAGTTTAGCCAACGCCCTTTCTTAATTTTGTAGTCAATGATTAATAATTTTTGTGTTGAATGGTGTATATTCTTAAGAAATAACAAAGTATTTTTTATTATCTCACATTAAAATTTAAAATTGTTTATATTGAGCAATATTAACAACTTAGAGTGTAGTTATAAGTTGTGGGTTTGTACTACTTTCTTAGTGTAGTCTAAACTATCTACCTTTTGATTGTTTTCTGGTGATTTTTTCCGTTTCATTTTGCCCAAATCCGGTGAGGAATGGTTGGATCTGTAGATTTGAGTGGCTAAGTTTGTATAATCTTAGTGCCTCAGGGGTTTTCCAGCACACTGAAGCTATTTATGCATTCAAAAATGTAATTTAAACAACAAAAAATAGTTATTTTGTCAATATTTACATTGTCAGCTTTCGACCAAAATCCAATAGATAGAAAGTTTAACCAAGGCCCTTTCTTAACTCCGTCGTCAATGATTAATACTTTTTGTGTTGAATGGTGTATATTATTAAGAAATATCAAAGTATTTTTTATTATCTGAAATTATAATTTCAATTTGTTTATATTGAGCATTATTAACAACTTATAGTGTAGTTATAAGTTGTGGGTTTCTACTACTTTCTTAGTGTAGTCTAAACTATCTATCTTTTGGCTGTTTTTTGGCCATTATTTCTTTTATTATTTTTTGTGAGGAATGGTTGGATCTGTAGATTTGAGTGGCTAAGTTTGTATAATCTGAGTGCCTCATGAGTTTTTCAACACATTGAATCTATTTATGCATTCATAAATGCAATGTAAACAAAAAAAAAAATGACTATTTTGTACAAATTTACATTGTCTATTTCTGACTAAAAAAAGCTCAAAATATATAAATTTTAGCCAACTCCTTTTCTTAGTTGTGTAGTCAATTATTAATACTTTTATGTTGAATAGTGTATATTATTAAGAAATAACAAAGTATTTTTTATTATCTGAAATTAGAATTTAAAATTATTTATATTAAAATTAAAATTGAAAATTTCAATTTAATTTATTAATTAAAAAAGTGGAAGAAAATCTTTGATGGCAAGATTAACAAACTAATTCCCAAATTAATTGATTACTCGTTATTTTATAAAATTGAATAAATTAAAATTTATGAAAATAAAATAATTTTTTTAAATTTTTATATTTATTATTATAAGTTTAGTTTAATTTTTAATTTAATTAGTTCAAATTATTTTATCTAGAATAGGTTGGGTTTTACTAAAATTATATTTTAATTGAAAATATTAGTTTAAATTTAAATTTTTGTGGTGAGAGTTTTGTTTTTCAGAAATTATCGAAAGAACTACAGTATTATCAATTTGCTTATTATTAAAATTTTATTAAAACCTAGGGTTTCACATAGTCTACTTTAGGTTTCCTTGGCTCCACTTCATTTTTTATTATTTATTAGGGTTTTTCTCTTGTTATTTTCCTCAGGCTTTTATGTCCTGAAGATGGTCGACTGCTTATTATTAAAATTTCATTAAAACCTAGGGTTTCACATAACAGACTTTAGGTTTCCTCCGTTCTGCTTTATTTTTTATTATTTATTAGGGTTCTTCGCTTGTAATTTTCCTCAGGCTTTTATGTCCTGAAGATGGATCCTGTTGTGGATCCAAAAAGTCGACAATCAATTGAGAATAATGTGGTTCTTCAGATAATTTCTGAAAAACATTATTATTATTGTTTATTTTCTATTGTTTAAGTTGCATTTCTAAATGCATAAATGGGTTCAGCATGCTGAAAAACCTGGGGCACCCTCATTATACAAAGTCGACCAGTTAAATTTATTATAAACTATCATTTCCTCTCTAAATAATACCAGGAACCCTTTAAAAACGTTTTACAAATACCCATTACTATTATAAACTATCATTTCCTCTCTAAATAAGGATATAATCTATTTTTGCTGTTAATATTTTATTTTGCTAATAATCTACATATAAAAACAATGTTCAAAAGTTACACTTTGTAGGAGAAAAATGTCTTCTTGTTTTACATAAAAGTTAATAGATGTGATAATTTTGATAGTTTTAAATTGTAATTACTGTTTGTTTTCTGCAGCCACTGTTATTCTCATATTTTGAATATATAAGATATGCAAAAGAGTATAATGGAATACTTTGACATTCAAAATATCATTATCATATAAACTAAAAACTGACTAGTAGATTTGAAGAAAATTAAGTTTGCATATGCTACAACACAAGACTATTTGTCAATATTTTTTTCAACGGAAAAGTTTTGCATAGTTTATCATAAGATCTAGTTTAACTAATCTATGTAGTTATTTGAATATTCGGAATACCCATTTGACAACTTAAAGTAATCTATGTAGTTATTTGAATCTTCGGAATACCCATTTGACAACTAACTACTTCATGTACTTGTCAACACCAATTCTAAAGCAATTTTATGTTCAGTACCTATCAGAAACTTATCATGGCACATCAGAAACTTATCATGGCACTTCTTGCAACACCAGTTCTTAGTAATTTTTATGCTCAGTACTTATCATGGCACTGCTTGCATATAGAGAAGACAAATTTAGATTTTATGGACATCCATATGCTTAGTACCTATCATAGACATATGGGCATCCATATGCTCAGTACCTATCATGGCACTGCTTGCACAGAGAGAGGACAACGTTTATGGACATCCATATACTTCATTTTGAGGTCAAGAAAAACACTAATGTGAATTCAAAGTGAGTGATTTATTTTGGTAAACTTGTTAACTATAAATTAAAATTTTAAGGTAGATTTGTATTTTTTATACTTTAAAGTTTATTTATATTTTTTTAACATTTTAATGTAAATAATTTTTTATTACGTTTTAATGTATCTTAAGGAAAATCATCACTAACTATGAGTTGTGAGTGATTGTAAACTTTTTTTATGTAGGAGGAAGATTTGTTCCAAGACCAAAATTTTTGTTTTAAAGATCATATAAGAAAGAAATACAAAAGAGATATCTAGTGACATCATGTACTTTTTAATAGCATGTACCCTAACCACATAACATGCATACAAACAAAATTGAGGTGCATACCAATACCAAATTGCATTAGCCACCTTTCCTAAAACTCATGTTGCAGGGGAAGTGGTGGAGCATTACTCATTAAAATTACTTAAAACATATTTATAATAGCAATAAAATTATACAAAAAGAAATAAAATAAAGACAACCTCTTGTTACAATATAGAGACAACAAAATTCCTTATGAGAATAAATGGTCAATAATTATTATTTATTCATAAGTGGAAATTGTTCAATAAAATTGAAGGAGATGTGTTAAATAAAAATATGTCTATATAGGTGTGAGTTTAACATTAACTTCTGAAATTAGAATGTTGTATGTTAAGTTATTTAGGAATATTATAATAATTGTGTAAAGAAAGATAAAATTAATGATTAGTTTTAGCTGTAATGTTGAAGGATAAAAGAAAGATAAAATTAATGATTAGTTTTAACTGCCAATGTTGAAGAATGTGTAGCTGCTAAAAAAAATATTATTATTTTGTACTTGTAAATTTGACCCCATTGTGGCCTTTATTGTAAAATAAAGTCAAACTGTCAAGTCAACCCCTATTGTGGAAAATGCAAAATTATGGTTTTTTCCTAAACCCTAAGAGTGACGTTTTACCTATTTTTGGAGGATGTTGGTAAATCTAAGATCACCTAGGAACTCTCGTAGGCAAGGCGCATCACTTCCCTAAACAATAATACAAAAATACAAAATTTGAAAAATTAGGGTTTCCTCTTAAACTATAGATCTCGACGTTTGGTTGCAACTGTTGCAGTCCCAGTGAAAGAAATTCATCTTGGTTCAACAAAATTATCTCGTAAGGTCTAGATCCATATCTTGAAAAGTTATTTGTTGTTTTCTTCTTCTGGGCAAGACGACTATGAGTTTTAGGCTTGATGGAAATCTCAAAGGAGCCAATGACCTCCAAGTGTGGAAATACATTCCGTAAGAGAATGATCTCGTAAGATATAAATATCCAGAGGGAGAAAATTATAATGAACCATATCTTTTAATTTCATTAGGGACTATCACTCATGGTAGTGACATTTGTCTCATTGATAGTGATGCTTCTAAGTACATAACATGATACTTGTACTCTCTGTCAAACTTGATCAAGAAGGATTAACCTCATAAGGTGAAGCTTGGAGATGATTATCGATATCCTATGAAAGGCATATCATAAGCTTTTTTCAAATTAGATTCTAGAAAATTGATGAAGATAAAAGATGTTTTATTCATACTTGGGTTGAGGAAGAATCTCCTCTCTATTTCATCTCTAGAAGAGAAGGGTTTCATAATTTTATTCATTGATGAAGAAGTTCTAATGTGGCTGAAAAGAAAATATTTCAATGATGCAATTGTGATTAGTGTCCAAGAGGGAGGCTTATACAAATTGAAAGGACACTCGGAGACAACCGTGGTTCACAATACCGTAATCCCAAGTGAGTTGTGGCACAAAAGACTTACTCATCTACACTATAGGGAATTATTTATCATTAGCAAGATGGTGATAGGACTACCGAAGATCTACGTGAACCACGAGGGCATATGCAAGGGATGTGCAGAAGGCAAGAGCATGAAGAGCTCATTTCCAAGTAGTAAAATCAAGGCCAAAGGTGTATTGGACATTATACACTAAGATGTATGTGGACCTATGTCCACATCTTCATCCAATGGGTATGTATACTATGTCTCCTTCATTGTTGATTTTTCATGCAAAGCTTGGATTTATTTCTTGAATTCAAAAGGTGAAGTGCTTAGAAAATTTAAGGAATTGAAGACCCTCATAGAAAATATTTCTGAAAAGAATATTAAGGTMTTGAGGTCAAACAATGGTGGAGAATTCACATGAGATGAATTCAAGGCATTCTTTGGGAAAKATGGGATTAAGAGGGATAACTTCTTGATGATTTTGGGATTTAGCAAGAGTAAAGCAGATCCCAACCTTTAATACAAGGTTGAGGATGGAGAATATGACTTGTTTATGAAAGGAAAATAGAAGCTCATCATTGAGAGCAAGAGGAATCTTGCCTCATAATTCAAACTGAAATATCTAGGAATAATGCACTACCTCCTAGGTCTAGAGGTATGGCAAAGAAAAAATGAGATTTTCATAAACCAAGGAAAATATGCAGTAGATATTCTGAAGAGGTTCGATATGATGTACTGCAAGGCCATGCCTATGCCCATGGTCACAAAGATGAACCTTCTAAGTGATACATCTTCAGAAACATTGGATGTTACCTTGTATAGACAGATGATCTGATCACTGATGTATTTGAAAAACACAAGACTAGATACATGTTTTTTGGTGAACACCTTGAGTTAGTATATGGTTGATCTGAGAGATGTTCACCTAGTTGTAGAAAAACACGTATTGAGATACCTAAAGGGTACAATTTTTTATACTCTCATATCTTGCTCAGATCGAGAGATAAGCTTACATGGCTATGCTGATTCAGATTGGGTCGGTAGTGTAGCAGATCGAAAAAGTACATCTGGGTATTGCTTTAGTCTAGGATCACATATGATTGGATGGTTCATCAGGAAGAAAAATGATGTGGCACTCAGTACACCCGAAGAATAATATATTGTAGTGTGCTCATCCGACAAAGAAGCGGTGTGGCTTAGAAAGTTTCTTGCAGAGCTATTTGATCTTGAATTAAAGGTGAATTGCATTGTATGTGATAGTCAGAGTTGTATGAATTTGTCAGAGAACCCTGTGTTTCATGACAAGTAAAAACACATTGAGATCAAGTACCACTATGTCTGGGACATGGTAAAGAAGGGAGAAATAAATATACAGTATATTTTTATCGACAAACATGTGGCAGATGTATTAACCAAGCCCCCATCCAGAGTCAATTTTGATTATATCACAGACAAGCTTGTAGTGGTCCATAAATACTTCTCCAATAGTGAGAAGTGATTGTTTTCTCCAGTAGTGAGATGTGATCCCCAATTGAGGGAAGTGATGAGATCCCTAGTAGTAGAAGCTACACCAACACAAGTTGGTACTCTAACGCATTCTAGTATGCTACCCCAACGCACGTTGGTACCCCAACACATAATCGTATGCTACCCGAGTGCAGGTTTGACTCCAACGTAGACTGGCATGCTACCCAAGCATAGGTTGGTACTTCAACGCAGGCTAGTATGGTACCCTAGTGAAGGTTGGTAATCCAACACAGGCTGGTATGATACCCTAGCGCAGGTTGGTACCCCAACACAGGCTTTTCTAATACCCCAACATAGGTTGGTACCCCAATGCAGGCTGGTATTCTACCCCAGTGCAGGTTGGTACACCAACACAAGCTGGTATGCTACCTCAACGCAGGATGATACTCCAACATAGGCTGGTATGCTACCCAACACAGGTTGGTACTCTAATGTAGGATGGTATGAAACCCCAACATAGGTTGGTACTCCAACATAGGCTGGTATGCTACCCCAGTGCAGGTTGGTACTCCAACGCAGGTTGGTATGTTACCCCAGTACAAAAGCGAGGTGAAAGTGAATAACTTCTTATGATATATAGATTCATGAAAATAAACAAGACAATGGCCGAAGTGTATAGACATGCAAAAGAAGATTATTCCCAAATAATACCTTCCTAGCTAAGAGGGAATGTTGAATAATGTGTAGTTGCAGAAGATATTCTCCTATCGTATTTTTTCATGCAAAAACCATAAAAAGTAGATTATTATGTTGTACTTGTAAATCCAGCCCTATTGTGGCCATTATTGTAAAATAAAGTCAAACTATTAAGTCGACCCCTATTTTGGAATATGTATATTATAATAAAGTGACAATCTATACTCCTAAAAAGATATCACCCTAACTACAATTGGATCTCTTACATAACTACTTTTAAAAACAATTATTATTATTTCCTTTATCAAAAAATATATAAAGGATTATCTATCATAATTGGTTTGTTACCGAAAAAGTTACAATCCTCTCAAATTATATAAAAGTTAATATTGAAAATACCAACACTAATCTAATATTCATTATATATCAAAGAATAATCCACCCTAATTTATACAAATTTATTTGAAGAGTAACTTAATTTAATAATTTTCTTTATTAAAAGTTCTCTTAAATTTTCTTAATAACTTTTAATATTACAATATTGTTTTTATGTATATAAATAATTTTAAGTATTTTCTCCTTTAATTATTTATTTATTTAATTATTTATTTATTTAGTAATTTATATTCTTAATCATCATCACATTTGTTCAGACCACCCATCCTCAAATCCCCTAAATTTTAACATGTCATTCCATTCCATTGTAAGATCAAACACAACCAATGTTTTAACTCCGTTTTAGAAATGATTGGTTTTTCTTACAAAGTTATTCTTTCCCCTAAGCACTCCAATCTAATACTTTGCATCATACATCTATGTGCCATTAGACTTGGCATGTTTCTCACCTTTTGTTTAGTGTGAATTCCAGGGTGCATAGATAATAACTATGTTTTAGAAATCATTGGTTTTTCATTTCTTTCAAAGGTAGTCTTTCCCTAAGTACTCCAATACAATACTTTGCATCATACATGTACGTGTCATTAGCCTAGGAATGTTGCTCACCTTTTCTGGTGCGGATATGAAGGTACAAATGCAATCTTCCCTTTGAGTACTCCAAGTTCTCAATCTATGCGTTCCCTTAGCCTTAACATGTTGTTTTTCCTTTAAGTATACCCATTCCTTTACATGCTCATGGTTCTACATACATTTCTTCATGTGCCTAATAAGATATGTAAAGAGATTCATATGCATAATAAGATATTTAAAGGTAAGGTTTCCACTCAACTTTTCTCACACCTTTGTATCCAAATATCTCCATAGTATATATTTTTTCATTTTAAAAATAAATAAGGCATGAAAATTAGGATTTAGGCATAAAAAATAACAAAGGTTTTTAAATATAACATAACCAAATAATTACTCACTTGACTATTTAAAATATTTTGGGATACACTTGGATTGCATCTCTCTAATGGATTATATTTCTCTAATGGGACGCTTTGGTTCCCCAAAATATTCTAAGGAAAGATGAGAAAACATAATCACGATTTGGTTTCTTATTATACCACTCAAACTTTATAGGTATTTGTTCTCTAAGGCCAACCTACCAAATTTCTTGTTGTCAACTCTTATTTCATTAAAATTTGGATTAATAAGGTAAAATATTGACTAAAAATATGCAAATTTTAATTATGAAAGTGTCAATATAAGTATTTCGAAAGTGTAAATCGGGTTCTAAGGATGACAATATTGGTTTTCAAAAGTGTGACTTTCAAAGTGCGAATGTTGAATAATTTCTAACCCAAAAAGTGCAATTGTTTATTCCAAAATTTGGGTTTTCAATTCAAAAAATGTGAATTACGAAATACAAGTATCAATTTCAATTGCAAATGTGTCAATTTTTATTCCAAAAAAATCAGTATCTAACTACTACAATGTGTTCGTATTTCAATATTTTGATTTTTTTTCTTAATTTGTTTATAATATCTAAATCCAAGATTAATGTACAATTCTCAACATATTATTTTTGTATGTGCATGCATAATATCACTATGACCCATTGCTAAATATATTAAGATTTATGAGATGCAATAAAATAGAAATAGGCAACAACAATCATTGTATTCCAAAGTTGTACTTTTTAATAAATATTTAAGACTGCATCACTCAAATTTATTAACATCACTCTCACAAATGTACTTCAATGAAACAATGTTTCATCTCTTAGGGAACACTTCTCAAGAATATAACATATTTGAAAATACTTTATTACAACATATTATAATAGCAGTGAATCTTCTCTTTTATCTTCAAAATATGTGTTAAATGAATTAAGGATTTCAACACAATGTTATGTCAAATCAACATGCATAACCAACATTAGGATCTATCTAATCATGAAAATAACATAAATTGAAATTCAAATTTCCAAGAACACATAATTTGTAGAACTTATCTCAATATGGTACAAGCAAACTCTCCTAACCATAAGAAACACCTAGCCACCAAATCCTCCTTTTAGTTGGGAATCACTCCCAATCAAAGTTGTTTTCTTCATCAATTGCATTACACAAGTGCACATCCAAGTACATTGTTACATCACATGAAGACTGCTTTCCTAAGAAATGCATCTCACCAATTAGATCCATCAACCATGGCATCACATCAATCTCCAATTCCTCCAAGAAAAGCATCTCACCATGCTCAAGTTATCCACACTAGCACTCTTTTTTCCTTAGATTTTACAAACCCTAGACAACTTACATAACACATGTACATGGATCAAAAGACAAATCTAGTGATAGACTCCAAGTCTACATGGATATCCTAGGGTTTGAGTCCTCAAACTCTATATCTTTTACTCTTGCATGAACATGAGCACCAAGAACTCCATGGAATATAAAAAATACAATAAATAAGTCTTCTTCAGACCAAGATCAAGACTCATCAAGCTAGGTTCTCAATGATCTTTATGTGGCCTCCATGCATCAAATAACAACTTTTCCATACCATTCAAGGTGTTATCTCTTCTCTTCATGTTTTCTCCGGGGTTTGAAACCTAAAACTACCTCCTCTTGCTTCACAACAAGAGTTATGAACTCTATAAGACAAACCATCATATCCTTTAACACTATGTTCTCCTCTAGGGTTTTCTTGCGTAGCACAAACACTCGAGTCTTATTTCAGATCAAAAGAGTAATCTATCCAAGAAAATCCAAGCACTATATATCTTATTCATGTCTTGTAATAAGGTTTGCATCATAAAATATAAGTATTTCTCCCTAGAATACTTCTCCAAGTCAATTAAAAATATAGAGTAAAGAGTACAATGTGGTAATTTATAAAAACTCCTCTCTCCTCCCTTTATATATACTAGCTGAGGGAAGCCAACATAAAACATGCACATAGGTCCATACAAGTAACCAACAAGGAAACCCAAATGGAGCACTATACAATACATGGATTCCAAATGTCATACTAGGGATTTACAAAACCCCAAGGTGGTGCACCCTCCAAGCATGATCCTCCTTGGGCTTAATGCGCCTCCTCCAATATGGTGCGCTATATAAAAAACTATTAGTCCAACAATCCCTCTTCCATGGTCACTTGTTGTCTAACATTCCTCATGCAAGGCATTCCTCCTTCAAAAATGTACCACATTTTCTTTTGTTTCCAACTCTCCTCAACATGTGTTCCAAGATGGTTACTATGCTCAAATTCTTCTCAACATATGTATCCGATTCCACAACCAACCTCTATGATGTATTCTCCTCAACTTAAGCATGCTCAAGTCAAGTGTCTAACCTCGATGTTGTATATCACATGGTTCCAAGAACATAGTACTCCTCCTAGGTAGGTTCCACTCCTAATCAATTATTAGACTCCCCAAATCTTGTGAACCCAATGGGTTAGTCACGACATTGTTTAGGATAAGTGTCTCCTAGGTAAGGGAAATAGTTTATCTCTCTAATCATGGTAAAACATACAACTCCACTGAGCCATACATATGTCCATGAAGCATCACCAAGGGACTAGGATACCTAGTTCTCTCTTAGAAAAAACAATTTTGAAGTAAAACCAAAAGCTAACACATATTCTTTAAAATAAAAACGTTTTCTGTAACACCAATGAACTCTCTCTAAATATGCAACCTGTAACCCCTGTTTATCCATAGAGTTGAAAGAACACCCCTCCATCATGATAGAACATCATACATGTACTCTGCGAGAGTCACTCCACCAATTATAGGTCCACACACCTCATCATCCCAGAATTCAATGCTCACAAAGGCATGTCTCTCTCTCCAAGCAATCAACCAAGAAATTTACACGAAAGGAGAAAAAAATGAAATAAACTCAACCTTTGGATGGTGAACACGAAAGGAGAAAAAAATGAAATAAACTAGGTTTACACCATCAAACCAAGCTATTCCCTCTTCCCATCTACTAGGGTTTCCAAAATAAATGACCATCTGCGAAATTGAAGGAACATAACCCCAAATCACTATTTTTTGTTGAACTATGAAATGCTTCAGCGAAAGGAAGACATCAACAATAATATGTCAAAACTCCAACATCCCTAAACTCATAATCACGGGCCAAAATATTTTGACACCACATCAAGATCTATTTAGGACATCCTACAAATATAATCACATCTCCAACAAGTCCAAATCAAGTGGATCTAATTTATCAAAAGAACACGATAAAATATACAAATATCTCAACCCATTAATATTGAAATACCAAGCTCACGGTAAAAGTAAACACAATCCAAAAAGGATTATCATGAAACTATGAACATGAGAATCCACCTCTTTCACCTCAAAACCTCCTACAAAAGAAACAACAACCTCAACTAGATGACCAATCTCTTTCTAGGATAATCTTAAAGAAAAAATAAAATCACGGTCAATTCCCTCTCCCTAAGAGAATCCGACCATGTCACTAGTACTCATCACGACTCCCATCATCTATAATATTGGAATCAATCACTAATTCTACCACCATAGGTTTTTAACATATGTCCAAGTTAGATCTTCAACAACCTTCTTCAATGTTAAAAAACTACGAGACGCACACACAAATGAAGGATGCATGAAAGATACACCCTACAAGATGAGGTGCACAATACAATTCATAAGATTACCTATTAAGATTCACTAATAGCTTAGCATTGCACTAACTATCACATCCATGACCAATCTCTCCTCAAGTATAATGTACAATATGTAAAACCAATACTATCGTCAAAAGATAATACCAAGATTTCCCTCCAATCTATAGAAATCACTAAAACTGAGAAAGGTCAACATTCCTATAAACCTTTGAGTCACAAAACAACCAAAACATATCAAACAATGATCATATATCTATCACATAATGAATCAATGCCTTTCACGCTCCAAAAATAAGTTAAAAATCAAATGGTTAATCATGCCTATCACATGCATCAATACACTCCAAATACTGGCATATATTGGAACAAATAGACTACCCATCACATGTAATTTTGGGCATAACACTCACTGAAAGAAGATCATATACTATCCATTAATGAAGTAGATATTTCACCTATCATAGGTGAAAAGGTGAAAACAAACTAGCATCCACTAGAGAAATGATCCAGATTTTATGAGTAGAACGAAATGAATACAGATTATTAATGGGTGCTTAACACATAATAATAGAGATATAGTAAAACTTGTTTTCTATTCAATAAGGAAATAAGATGAAACTATAAAATGCAGCGGAAACAAGCTTGTTGGAATGGTGGCAACTTATCTCTAAGAATAGATGTGACGATTGCGCTCATTCGCAAGAAGATAATTACAATGAGGCTCTGAAGGAATTTTTACAATAAACAGGAATGCCAAAAACCCTAGACATCCAAAAACCTAACCCTAGGAGATGAAGCGCTAAAAGTCATGTGGGCCCCGTCTGGGTAAGTTAGTACATCAACTTCCTAGGGTCGTAACATTTTCATATGATCTCCGTTTTAGGCGTATGATAGCCCGCTGGAAATGTATCGTCGAGGATATTCATTTTTGGGGCTCAATCATTCCTTTTTCTATCATTGAGAATCTCGATCCATAAAAGCATTCATTTAGGCCCTCAAAATGACCTTGGAAGTTAAAACTGCTAAAAATAGTAAATTGCCAAAATTGTCAGAAAATTGTTTTGAGCCAGTTGGAAAAGGTGGGTGGCCATCGATATCCACTTGGATAAATCCTCCCTCCTTAGGAAGAAATGGTATCCGTTTCGTTGATTTCCCCCATCATATGAGGAAATTTCTGCTGAATTTGGCCCCGGGTGAGCCACTTGCCTTGGTGCAGGAATTGCCCTTCTTTGACGACTCGATAAAGATAGATACTTTGTTGTCAAGTGCCCTTGAACTGTGTGTCCAAAATCTGATCGTTGTATTCCTATTGTATTCATTCGGGGTTGAGATCTGTTGTTGTCAGCTACTCTGCTGCGTCTGAGGTGTCCAATAATGGTGGGAAATAAGGGCGAAGGAGATCCACGTTGAACATTGGGTGCATGCCAAGGAAAGAAGGAATGTTGATCTCAAAAGAATTATCCCCCATAGCCTTGGTGATGGTGTAAGACCCATAATGGAGTGGGTGAAGCTTCTGCAAGTGTAACCAAACTTGCTCACCCACCTGAAACTTATGTGGCACCCGATGTTGATCATGGCACTTCTTGTACTTGTCATTGGACTTTTGTAGGATATCCTGAACCTATTAGCGGATGTGTTGGATCCGTACAATGAACCGGGTTGATTTGTCAGCTTCAGTTGGAGCAGGATATGAGTCGGACGAGGTGATTGCAAGGGGAAGTGAAACATCTATGGGACCCAATGGTTGGAATCCCAACTCCACCTGAAAGGGGCTGTGGCCGGTTGAGTTATGAAGGGCTTAGTTCTAACTATGTTAGACATAGGGAAATCTCTCATCCCATGTGCTAGGGTTCTTTGAATTATACATGCGAAGGATATGCACAATCATTCGATTTGCGACATCAGTTTGGCCATTTGTATGGGGGTGGAAGGTCATGGATTTGGTGAGCTTGGTGTCCAGCAGTGAGCAGAGGCTCGACCAGAATGTGATGAGAAATTGACTATCCCGATCTAAGACAATGGTTTGTGGGATTCCAAAATGTACCCAGACTCATTCAAAGAATATATTGGCAGTGGCCTTTGCTGTGATGTTCTTCTTGTAGGCAACCAGAATTGCCATCTTAGAAAAGCAATCAACAACCACAAAAACACAGTCATTTCCCCTCTTGGTGGATGAGAGGCATGAAATGTAGTCCATTGAGATGGATTCCCATGGCCTGTCAGGAGTAGGAAGAGGGGTGTACATGACCTATTTCTTAGTTTTTGGTTTGGAAATAGTGCAGACAGTGCAGGACCTGATATACTTATTGACCTCCTGTCTAAGTTTTGGCCAATAATTTTTTTTCTGTAGCATCGTCATTGTCTTTTCAATGTCAAAGTGTCCTGCCACCTGACTGTAGTGGGCTTACCAGATCAGCTTCACTTGCTCGCTTTATGGAACACAAATATGGCCCAGACGACACAACAACCCATCCTGAAGATGGAAATGATTGACAATTGCGTTTGCACCCAACATTTGGTAGTTGGTGGTGAAGTCTGGGTCTGTCTCATAGAGTTGGGGCCATCCAGAGGTCTCATGGCCGCATGAGTCTAGCAGGGTGGTGCGTGTCACTATTGGCAGTCTGCTGAGGTAATCAACGATGTGATTGGTGCTTCCTATTTTATACTTGATGTTGAGGTGGAATTGCTGCAAGTATGTGGACCAATTTTGATTGCGATCATTCTGCAATTTTCCTTGTGTTTGCATGAACTGCAGTGGCTTATGATTAGTGTGGATGACTGTCTCCTTCGCAAGAATGTAATGTCTCCACTAGCGGTAGGCTTGCACAATGGAGTACATTTATTTTTCGTAAGTAGGGTACTTACAGACAACATATGATAGTGCCTCACTATTATAGGCCATGGGGTGGTTGTGCTGACTGATAAGGATGCCCACCGCATAGTCTGAAGCATCTATCTTGATCTCAAAGGGATGTTGCATGTATGGTAGTGAAAGTACTGGGGTTGAGCACAAGCGCTGCTTCAAATTATCGAACACTTGTTGTTGGGACCGACCCCACACAAATTTCTCCTTACCACCACCCCTGTTTGTTTGGCTGAGTTCCCATTCAATATGGGAGAATCCCAACACGAACCAGCGGTAGAAATTGGCAAGGCCCAAGAAGCTCCAAAGCTCAGTGAGTGTGGTTGGGGCTGGTCAGTCATGGATGACTTAGATCTTGGCTGGATCCACATGTACACCATGTTGATCAATTATGTAGCCCAGGTAATGGAACATGTCCATGCCGAAGGAGCATTTTTCCAAGTTGGCATATAGCTTGTGCTGTCACAGGGTGTGCAGAACTTGTTGAATATGATGCAAGTGTTCGGCCCAAGTCTTTCTGTAATTGAGAATGTCATCCAGATACACCACTACAAAAGTATTGGTGAATTCACACAGGATATCGTCCATCATCCTCATAAAAGTGGCTGGATCATTTGTCAAACCGAAGGGCATGACCAACCATTCAAAAAGGACTTCCTTTGACTTCAAATCAATCTTACTGAAGTATTTGGACCCCGTGAGTTGATCCAGGAGGTCTTCGATTCGAGGAATCGGGTACTGGTTTCTCACAGTGATTTTATTCAGAGCCCGATAATCAATGCAGAGTCGTCAGGTTCCATATTTCTTTTGTACCAGCACGATTGGGCTCCTGCAAGGTGATGAACTAGGACGGATGTGCCCCTTGTGGAGTAGTTCTTATATCTATTGCTTGATCTACTCATTCTCTAACAGAGAGCGGCGATAGACTGACCCATTGGGAAGTGATACGTCCGGGGTTAGATCGATGGGGTGCTTGAACTAGCAGTGCAGAGGTACCTCGGTAGGTGAGGAGAAGATATCTGAGTATTCCTCCTTGACCTTATCTACTTTCTTATGCTGTGTGGAGAGGTCGGACGTAGAGACCTTGGATGTGGTTGTGATATTTCACTTATTTTGAGAGAGAATCACAAAGAAGACAAACTTCCCTGTCTGAGAGATGACCTTCCTGCATTGCTTAGCAGAGATCAAGGAAATAACACTAGGTGGGACTGCCTTGGGTATGCTATACAATTTCATGTTCAAAGCAGTAATAACACTACAAGGCCTAGACTCATATACAACATGACGTTTCCACAAATAAGGCTGGCCCAAAAGAACATCACAAACTTTAAGAGGAGAAACATCACACAATACCTCATCTTTGAAGGGCTTGATGCCATATGACAGGTGGTACTATTGGCTGATGCAAAGATCCCTTCCTTGGCAGAGTCATTCAATGGTGTAGGGTTGTGGGTGAGGTGTTTTCGGTAGGGCTAGCCACTTGACAACCTCTGCTGAGATGAGGTTCTTCTGGCTACCACTATCCACGATGAAGTGCAGTGGGGTGCCTTTTACCCACATCTGTGAATGGAAGAGGCATTCTCCTTCTTCTAGCTCATCTAGTTCACCAGGATGGAGCTTGGTGGTAGCAATAGTGGCATTGGGTTCTGCTTCAATGATCCATATTCCCCCTTCGGGTTCTGGGTCAAACTCTAAACCCGCATCTGATTCAAAATCTTTCACTTCGGCCACCAGCGGCTGCTTTGAGCGACAATC